>JARFNW010131223.1:0-20924 GCA_031763155.1 Dirona albolineata | reverse complement strand
CACCATTGGAAAGTTGTTTGTCACGGTCCTTTTTACTCACAATAGAACGACCTCGGGGAAATGGAAAACCCATCCAATGGTTTTGACCTGTTAGATAATACTTTATTTCATCCCCTTGGGGAACTTCTTAGTACATATATGTGAATAAAAAAAAAGAAGCAATTAGTGACGAGCCACATTTTATTATCAGGCTTACAAATTTTAATCTGTTGCGTGCATTCAACATTTGCAGAATAGTGTTGCCAGATTGAATTGTTCATCCATTACTTGTCTTTGTTGCAGGAGATGTTGCTTCAAGACGCTCCGCATTGGAGGGCGGAGGACGGATCTGTTCTGGTTGGCAACTGGGACCTTGTGACTCACCTTGATCTCTGTGATAACTCGCTGTCACTCATTCACCCAAGCATTGTGAGTACTCAATGTCATTTATAAAGATGGGGTTGTAGTCCATATATCCATTGTACATTTAGATTTTTGACAAGCACGCCATGCATTAATCATCTGTAGTCTTACAAAATTTAATTAATTTGGGTACATATTTAACAAAGCTGTAGCAAAATATGTGGGTTCCGTTCTTTCTGTGTCACCCGGTGGATAATAGCCATGGAGTTAAACAGACACACAGAGTTAAGATGAACCTTTGAGGAGGCTCCATCCAGCGTTACCATTAAGAATCCTGCTTTGCCTTTCCAGCAATTGATACCAAATGTTGAGACCCTTCATCTGAGCCACAACGAGATTGAGGTGATCCAGAACCTGCAGTGGCTCAGCCAGTTGACTCATGTGGACCTGAGCCACAATCAGATTCGTCACGTCGACTCGCTCCATACCAAGCTGGGCAATGTCAAGGTCTTTGTGCTAGCCCACAACCAACTGGAAAACCTACATGGTGCGTATAGTCTGATTTATTGCATTTTAATGTTCATGTGTTATTTTTTTAAAACAACATTGACACAAAACAGTTGCCCTCAATGCTCAAACTTAAGTTCGCTCTGTTTTCTTCTATCGTCATGAGGATAATTTCATTTTGAAAAAAAAGTATATAAACACATACATACATCACTAAACCACAACAATCTCATGATGAATTATGCAACTTTATGGAGAAAAATGACATATTGAATGATGATGATGATAGCAATTTGAGGGATGATGGTAAAAAGGATCTTTTATATCTTTCTTTATTACATATCAGTGATCATTAACATGGGTCTTTTTTGGCGTTGAGATGTTTTGATTTGGGGACTCTGACAAGTACTGGCCCTACGGATCACAAGTCTCTCGTGGATTTTCTTTACTTAATTGAGAAAAAAAAAGGTTTGCACAGAAACGAAAGTCATTGAACTACTCTGCAATATTTTTTATTTTAACTTTTAAAAAAAATGTCTATCCCCAGGCTTTGCCAAGCTGTTTTCACTCCAAACACTGGATGTATCCCACAATAGGATCTCTTCAGTGAGTTGTTACTGATTTCATGTTTGGGGGAGGGGTGGGGGTGGGAGGGAATGTGGAGGTATGGTAGTGGGTAGCTTTAGATACTGTACAACCAGTCTTAATCAAGCAGAAAATCGATTATAATTTCAAGCATGACTATGCATAGGTAAGTTCCAGGAACCGTGCCTTACCAATTATTTACCTCAATTAAGTCAAGTCCATGTGATGACTCATGCAAGTAATTTTCATGTACTTTTAGAGAAACTGTTGCTGACTATTAAATGGTCATAGATGGCCAGGAGTACTTCCAGAGAATGCAATATTTTGTATCAAATTTTCAAAAAAAATTCCGGACCGCCCTTGATTATTCGCCCACCCTCAATCTTCCCTCTGAAATGGTGTTTTTGAATTCCCACCTATGTTATAACAACTATATGAAATGCTGCATTGCCCAGTAAGTCATAGGAATTAAGTATGTTATTTATGAATTCTTTTTAATTTTCTAATATGCCATCCTAAATCAAAAGGGTCGTTGAAGAATGGGTAGAATGAAGCACGAGCTGTATCTTGTCTGTGTGTGGATGAGTACCTGGCAGCTACAGACAGAAAGATATAGCCAGTGTATACATATGAGACGCCAAGTACTGTATGCTTACCAGGGAATTTGAGGACTTTGAATGACCCAGCTTACAGGGAGATGAATTAACCTGTGCTTGTATGGGGATATGGACTAGACCCATCTTTATCTTCAATTCTAAAACAATTGCTGACAGGGTGAACCAAACATTATGAATGCAGGTATGTTGAGGAGGGATAAGTCGTCCATCACACACACACGCACACCCTTATAAAAATAAAAACTGTCCACACATGTTTATCTTTCCAGATTGAGGAGTTGCAATATGTCAGTCATCTCCCCTGCTTAGAGAACATCTTGATGGTGGGAAACGCCGTTACCAACACCCTGGACTATCGGACAAAAACTCTAGAGATGTTTGGGGACAGAGTGGCCGAGGTTTGTAAATGAGCCTGAGATCAATTCCATCTCTCAACGGAGCTGGCTTTTAATCTCTATATAACTTTTTTTTTTTAAAGCTTGGGATGGAGAGGAAGAGAGACACACACCACACACACGTACACACATACACACACACACACACACACACAAGGAGAGAGAGGAGAGGGAGAGAGACAGATAGAGATAGATATTAGAGACGGGGAGCAAGAGAGGGATGGGAGAAAGAGAGAGTTTTACTCTGTGTTGACATCAATCTTGAAGTGTCTCTGCAATGTTTCCAGGTGGTCCTAGACCATGAGAAGCCTAATCAGAAAGAGTTGGACACTGTGGCCGTCTTGCAAGCCCTCAGGAAAGCCAAAACCACCAAGGTGCCCAGGAAAGTGGTGTCCAGAAAGGTGAGTCCTGCTGGGGGGAGCTTTTACTTTTTATAGTTTAGGGTAAGCGTGTCTGTTCTGTCAATTTGTTATGTGGTTGGCGGATCGGATGGTGGTGTATTCTGTTTTGCAAGTACCTACAAGATGAAATCTACCTTCTTTAGAATAATTGATCTTTCTAACAGTGGAAGCCAGTCAGTTTGAGAACAACAAATGTTGTTGGTTCTTTTATTTGTTAGAAATAAGGCAGTGAAATGCGGCCGTGATAGAAATTAACATATCTGAATGGCATCACAGTTAAATGCTCAATTTCATAAGTTTTGGGAAGGTCAGGAATATCAGGTAAATTCAGTGAAAAAAATTAATTAGATAACTTGTCCTTATATCAACACTTGTTGGTTTCAGCTAGATATAACTAATCATAACAAATATTTTCAAACAGAGATCATTAAACTCTTTTCCAAGTTTTGTGCTATAATCTATTACTAATAATAACACCAATCTAAGAAAGGAATGGAACAAGGAAGGACATATATGAGTTTTTAATCATGACTTTGCTTTAGCATTCTAGGATATATATTTTTTTAATTTATTTATTTATTTTTGGTCACTTTAGCATGCATCAGCTGTCAGTCTGTCAGATATGTGCGGACAATCACCGTCTGGGTCTCTGTCTGAACACCTGGAGGGTGGACATGTCACAGCGCCCGTCTCAGGTAGGAACAACTCACTGACATAGGAGCAACAGGGAATGTTGATAGGAATGTTGTCATTGTCATTGTTTGTTTTGGATTCTTGTTGTTGTAGTTGCCATTAGGGTTTTTGTCAATATATCTTTCTTTGATGTCTAGAGTGCCACCATATAAGATATAAAGAGTTACTTACTATGATTTAATCTATAATTGATCTTTCTTTTCTTTCTTCCAGAGTGACTAGTCCCTTTTCATATATTTTTTGTATTTTGATTGAAAAAAAAGAGTTTTCATACTATTTTTTTTGTGCAAGAATAGTGTAAATTTTGTGGTGTTTAAAAACTACAGCCTGGTAATAGTATGTGTGACATTGTGTGAAGTAAAAAGTGGATTAAAAAGATCAAGAGAAAAATCAGTATGGATTAAATTAAAGTTTGTTTATTGTTTGTTTTTATTTTCATCAGGGCCAATGAGTACCTCTGTACCTGCAGCAATTCCCTGGTCTGTGAGAGACTCAATGGCATCGGCTCGCAGCCATAGTCCGTTCAGTCAGGTGAGACCAAAAGTATATTAGTATTAGGGGTATGTAGATGCCGTAGATATCTAAAACTCATGGGAGAAAACAATTTAAAAAATATAGTTTTTCCAGCTCTGTATCAGGCCATGTGTAC
Source organism: Dirona albolineata (assembly GCA_031763155.1). Lineage (NCBI taxonomy): Eukaryota > Metazoa > Mollusca > Gastropoda > Nudibranchia > Dironidae > Dirona > Dirona albolineata. Next base: position 16,735 of record JARFNW010131223.1, on the reverse strand, counting down.
TAGTGGGGCACAGACGTGCACTTAACCTGGGTACGTTTTACCTGGGTCTGCGCATCTATGCCTTCTGCCTTGTACACTGTCCTCGGCCAGGCACAGAGCTGGTCCCTACACTGTTTAATTACGGTACTTATAGAGAAAGATAACAAACAAACAACTGTGTATCGTACTATGTGTGCGTACATGATTCTGAACCGTGCTTGTTTTTTCTTTTTTTCTTTCTCGTGTGTGTGTTTAAGTCTGAATCACTTTCTGGACATATTGTTATTATTATTATTATTATTATTATGCCTTGCATCTTGATCAGTGGTTTTGGGGGGTCGTTGGTTGTATTAGAGGGGTAGTCATTATTCAGGGTATAACTATATAGTAAAACCGTTCTGTGATTTGGTCGCAATTGGGAGGTGGTCATTATTGAGGGGTTCCACTGTACTTACTCAGTTCACATGTTTTGACTTTAACTATAACTAAAATGAATTGAGTTTTTAAATTTTTATTTTTTTTGCAATGATGATAATTTTCTCCAAATCCATGAAAATAATTGTAGCTAATTTTGTGGTAGTGGCGGAGGATGTTTCTCAGCACACATAGTACCTTTCACTGAAACTATGGGTTTTTGTCAAGATTTAGCACTGGAATGCCCTCCCTTTTTTAAAAACATTTTGTTATTATCATCACTATTCAATATTTGCTCTAATATCTCAAAACTTAATTGGCATCATGAGGAAAATAAGCAAATATGCTTATTCTCTCAATTTACTATGGCCTATTTGTTTGAAATTTATATTTTAATGTCATTTCTGCAGGGGCCAAGACATTGCATGACAGAGGGTGGGGGCGGGGTTGGGGGGTGGGGATTGAGACTGGCTTTCGGCATTGTGTCGTTGCCCTGGACAAGAAAGATTAATACTATTGCCTACATTGCAGCGCTGTACTGTGGCTGACATTTTGGGGTATTTCAGTATTTTTGTCTTTTCTCAAAATATACCATACCCTAAGGGCAATGTGCCCTTGAGAACAAAATAAAGGCAATTTATTTATTCATTCATTTATTTATTTATTTATTTATTTATTTATTATTGCTCAGGATTCGGTGTCATCATACAATAGTGCTGTAGATGTGGACGCAGGCCTGGAGAAGGTGCCCGAAACTCACCCTTTCCATTTCATAGGGACGTCTACCTTGGCGGCAGGGAGCCCCCACAGCCAAACACACTCGATGCAATCTGCCAACAGCAACAACGTCCACCATGAGCTCGTCCCTGAAGCTCACCCGTTCGACCTGTCGTTCGAAAACATGCCGGAGGCTTCCTCCTCCCGACCTGTCAAGAGATTGACCAATTCTGCGATGCACACAACAATGACCGGCGGTCTGAGAAAGGACTCCAAGTCCAGTCTGGACAGTAGAGACCTGAGGTCGGACTCTGGTTCCAAGCAGGACACGGCTGAAATCAAACCAAAGGACACTTCGGATTGTGAGAGTTCCAACGTGGGAGGTTTGCCTGAGGCCGGCCTGCCCCAAAAGAGGTGTGTGTTGCAAAAGGTATTTAATTGTTTATCCCGTCCCTTTCATAGCCTTGCCTACCTTGTCCTCTGCTCATATCTCATTGCATTTGGATCTTTATATTATAAACGTGCTTGGCGCCAGGTGTGCAAGTTGAGTTTTTTTGGTTTTTTTTGTGGCCATGTGGTTCTGAAATATCCTTTTGATTTTAGATTTGAGGATGTACAATCTATATGCTATTATTTTATTTTATTTCTCCTAGCATGTTGCTTCGGAATTGTGTTTTGGAAGTTTCTCTTTAAAACTTATTTAGGTAGTGAAATAGACTTTCAAGGCATTTGTGTTTTAGTTTGCTTTTTTTCTTTCTGTGGATAGATAAGGCTTTTGTTTTGGTGGGTTTTTTTTGTTGATTGAAAAAAACCAAAAAACGTTGATAGTAATAAGTCAAGATAAAAATAATGAATAAATTACTCTGAAATTGCATTCACTCCTAAATTTTGAGTATCTTATCTTGCTCCAAAGAAAGCAAAATCATACGAGAGATGAATTTCTTTTAGTTGGCTTTTGAATTCTTGATATATATTGATAGAGATTAGCCCTGGGACATGTTTTATAAATTCTCTGCATTCTCTGTGAGACTGATACTGATAACGAAATGTTTTTTAAGTGTGATGTTCAGCTTGTGCCTGCTACCACCAGGTGTTGTATGCTTTACTTTCATTATTTATTCGGCTTGTTTATTTCCAAAACCCTCATATATTTTCCTTTCTTCAAGATTCTATTCCCTCTGGCCTCACCAGTTCCTTTTCTTTTTTCACATATTTTTTTCCCCTTTCCAACTTATAGATCATGATTACCCCATTTCTTCACTCAGTCTTGTTTATAGTGATGGAGATGGGTTTATAGTGCGTATCCTTGCATGAGTACATACAGTTTCAAAGACTTTACATCATTTTCCCCAAGGGAGTTGTGTCCTCCTCAACTCCCCTTGCAGCGCCTACAATTAGAGTGGCCGTTTATCTGCGTCACACTAATGACCTGACAGTATCTTTACCTGCCTGTATCTAGTTCGTGTCAAGTGAAGAAAAATTATGTTAAGAGTCTTTCCCATGGAATCAATATCGAATCTAGCATTGCCAGGATTTGAACCCGTGATCTCACCATCTTAAGCCCGGCAGCCTAACCACTCCACTGATCCCATATTCACGTTTACATACCGCCTTTCTTCCCTCCCAGGTATCTAAATTGCTGTCGCTAGCATGTAATATGTGAATACAGATGAGTGAATTAAGCGTTTATTTAAAAAAAAGATTCATTACAAAATATTAGTATTTCTTTCACTCCCTAAAGAAGGTAAAAACAATCCCTTAACTGAGATAAAAAAGAAATTTCAGTATTCACTGTGTAGTAGTTGGTCATATTGTCAAATTGAAGAATTATATATGTTGGGTGGTTGTCAGAATGATTTAATGATACAGTGATATTCTGGAGGCCTGTTTTGTAGTTTAAGAATCCTTCCTTCTCTTCCTTTTTTTTTTCCCCTTCTCGTTTCTTTCGTTTTGTGTTTTCATTTTGTTTTTTTGTTTGTTTTTTTCTTCTCGTTTCTTTCGTTTTGTGTTTTCTTTTTTTTTTTTTTTTTCCCACTTTTATTTTTTACACATAGTCTTTCTTTTCTCTCTTTAAAAAATATTATCTTTCTATCTTTCCTTCTCTGTCTGTCAATTTCAAAATATGTGATACTGTTTGATGTAAGGTTTCTTAAAGTATGTGCCAGAAACAAAGGTGGGTATGTTCCAAAGTCCAAAGGTGACAATGTCAATAAATACGAGGCTCGATAAAATTTAATCAACCTAACCATTCCAACTTTGACCACGTACAGATATTTCCTTGCTTGGGAAGAACCTTCTCGGTAAAGCTTCACAAATAAGTTTTGTTCCACTTCTCAGTTCATGATTCATGAAATAATAACAAATGATCCCTTCACTAATAAACACTACCCAGCGCATGAGACATTAGAGATATTATTTGTATTGTTTTATCATCCAAAACCTGTGTGCTATATTGCAAAGCAGTATCGACTTGAAGAGGCTGGATGTTATTTATTTGAGATAGTATAACATATTTCTATATCACTATGTGATTAATTCTAGATTTGTTCGGCATTGTTTGCCTTTTTACATGTTTAAAAAAATAATTTTTTTTTAGATGTTCAAAAAGATTTTATTTCGTAAAATTACCTGAAGTCATAAGTCATAGTGATTCCATGTTTGCCTTTTTACATGTTTAAAAAAATAATTTTTTTTAGGTGTTCAAAAAGATTTTATTTCGTAAAATTACCTGAAGTCATAAGTCATAGTGATTCCATGTTCAAGGAATCATCTAAAATAGTTTTTACAATTTTTTTTTGTCCAGAATCTCTCTTCATAAGGTCACTAGCCTCGGAATGAAATATCCTGGCATGTTGCACAAAGCAAACTAAAAATAACTTGTATGAACTAAGTTGATTTATTTCCAATTTACTTTAAGTTTATAGTCGCCCTATATTTTGGGTTTCGTTAGGAATAGAGCCAAGATGGATCTAAGCAGGAAGTCTTGTTTTTCATTTTTATTCATTGTGTACTTTAGTGGCTAGATAAATCGTTGGAACAATTTTAGTAGTTAAGCGCATTTTCAATAACTATGTTCATTTAAAATATTTAAAAAAGAGTTTTCATTTAGAAAATTTTATTTTGTAGTCAGTTTTGTTTCATCTTGACATTTTGTTGTTGGTCAAGAGAACAGTTATTTTGTTTTGTTATCTAACCCGTCACCACTAACTAATAATACGGCTTTGCAATGTAGTTGGGACCATCCCAATGTACAGCCCGCAGTGGTGCTCAAGCCATTTCATCCTGAAAGGCAGACCCCTTCCTCTAAAAAGGCTATGTAGTACAGATTGTAGATTAATTTATTTTTAGACAAGTGGGTGATCAGTCCATCATGTTTGATATGACTCAGAGATGCCACTTTTCAGGCTACCCTTAGAACAAACACGAAAAGTTCTGGCAGGTCTAGATTTGCATTCTCCATTTTACATTATTGCTCAGCATGAATCATGAGTTTAAATTGAAGTGACTAATGAAAGTTGAGGCAATGTTTATAGCTTGAAGTAGCGTTACAAGTCTGATGACACCATGGATAAATGTCTGTCCCACCTGACTTCATTTACTCTGTTCAAATATTATTTCTGTCTTTAGGAGGGGGGGGGGGGGGGGTTGCGTTTTAAAGGTACCATACCGTTATCGTTACTAAAATTATTTTTTGTTTTCCGTCCTCTTCCGGTCACCTGATCCCACCCCTTTCCTTCTGTCTCTCTTTCTTCTTCTCCTTCTCTCCTTCTAATTCCCCGTCCTCTTCTTCTGTCTTTCTATTCCTCCCCTCTTCTTCATCACTCCCTCTCCTCTCCTCCCCTCAGAGATGTCATAAATCTTTTTTTTAATTTTTAAACACCTTGAAAATTAAGTTTAAAGAAAAAGAAATGATGAAATAAAAGAAGTGATTTCTGAATATCTGTGAGTTTTGGTTTGCATAAGTCAACAAAGGATAATTAATAGACTAGATCTACTGTCTTTCAATTCTTACTCGATCAAAATGAAGTGCTAAGTTTTATGATCAAAAAGATTGATGGCAATGATACTGATAAAAGATAGGAATAATAATGATGATGGTAATTATGATAGGTAAGTGGAAATAATAATGATATTAATGATGATGATGGTAATTATGATAGGTAAGTAGAAATAATAATGATATTAATGATGATGGTGGTAATTATGATAGGTAAGTAGAAATAATAATGATATTAATGATGATGATGATGATAATGATGACGATGATAATAATACTAATACTGATAATAATGATGATGATGATGATAGATATGATTTTTAGAAGCACCTTGTGGTAATAATGATAATAAAGGTAATGCAATTGTCATCTAATATAATTTGTATCACACATGATCTGTGCAGTTTGAGGTGTTCTGTGCATTTGACAATTTGACAAGAGTGAAAATTGATATTATACCATTTGCCACCTCAGTCGAGTAAATACTGGATTTACTGTCTTTCTTTTCCAGGAACTGGATCTCAACTTACAATGCAGCTGACCTGCCGACAACAGCCAACAAACCTTTTGTGCGTTGGCTTCACGAGCAGCTTCTGTCATCATCAGACGATTTGGAAAGGATTTCTCCCGATTCCGTGTTGAGTAACTCTGTCCTGGATATCATGTGGTGTTATGCCGAGCTGTTGTCTCATCCCAGTGTTTTTGTCCCTTGCTGTGTCATTCTCACGACGTCCACCATCTTCCTGGAGAAGCTGGTCGATCTGGAAGAATCCAGCTTCCAGGGAGTGCCCCAGCTGCAGCCTTTGTACATCCTGTCCCTCAAGAACATCCAGCAAATCATCATCGGCCCCTGTTATTGTTATCTACGTTTGGAAGAAGCCTTTGTCGGGAAATCAGGAACTTTTTGTCTCTTCGGACTCGAACCTCACAGTGTGCGCCGTGTTGTGAATAACATTACTGCCTCGTGTCGGAAATTGAGCCCGACAACGGAGCTCGACTGTGTTGATTTGAACATGCATTCGGACCTCCTCAAACAGATAATTTCCCACGAGGAAAAGATGCAAGGCATGGCTTCGGATAGGCTCGTCCTAATTATTCCAATTCGGATGTTGGAGAATTCGGCTTACAATTTTCTCATTCTGTCAGAGAACCAGGTGTATTGTGTTGGACTGTCTTGCAGTAGTCAGTGCCCCCCTCCCTCCTTCCAAACGTCTCCAGAAAGCCAATATTGTCTTGAAATCCTTCACGAATTTTCCATCATGAACAAAATTGTTGACATGAAAATTCATCCCAGTGGCCGGGAGGATTTCGCCAGTCACGAAAGTTTATGTGAAAACACCTCTGATTTAGATGTGGACTTTAACATGTACCAGTTAAGTATAAGTGTCTCTGTCTCCGAGCAAGATTGGATTGTGAATGTGTCAGATCACCAGCGACCAAACTGCCATTGCTTCAACTACCTGTTTCCATCTTCGGCTTACAGAGATCTGTTTTTAGACAGGCTTTCCAATCTCCGTGCCGAGCACGAAAATCGAATGTGTCCAAATGTCAGAGAAGAGCCGGAGGGTGGAAACGAGCAACTGCCTCCTACAAAGTGCCAAAATTTTAATAAAGTCAATCAAAACCAGTCCAGCGCTATGCCAGTGGGAAATTGTGTTAATGACCAGTCGTCTGTTGTAATCCCACCATGCAATTCTCCTGTCGACTCCAGCATGGATGGAGATGTAAGTAGAGACGTAGATTCCATTCCAACGTCCGTTTCACCCAACCGCTCTGAGAGCAACGAGTCCTTCAGGTCAATTCTCACAGACAGCGATGTTTACAAAGAAGCCGTGGAATACGAAGGTCCTGTGAATTCCCCTTTCTATTCATCCTCTCCCAAAGAACATCTGTCAGTGTCTCCTATGTCCAACTTTTCCAGGGCAAGCATCTCTCCTCCCACTGACTCCTCTCAGAAATCGAAATCGTCTAAAGAGGCTGAGGCTGTTGAGCCCGCCCACCAAAACGTCCGCCAATATGAGCAGGCCTTTGCCAAAGCAGATTCCCTCCCTTCCAGTTTTGATTGGAAAAATTTCTACTTCAAATCCCCTTTGAATCGACCAGATGCCATCGACGAATATTCCCATCAGACTTCGGCTTCTGGAGGTTTTGAAGGTTCAGCTACAAACCCCTCCAATCCTGCCATCAGCGTCACTATGTCCCAACAAGACTCAGACAACAGCGATAAGAGTTTTGGTAACAGACTCTTCTTAGACCTGAAGAATGCCATAACCACGTCGTGTGGAGAGACCACTACGGGACAGGTTGGTCCTGTGGAGGGCGACGCTGTTGGCAAAAAGGAGACTGTGACGAAACCAAATGAAGTTGTCGTTGTAGAATCTGAGCATGACCTATTTCTTAAACAGTGTGTGAAAACGTACGACCTCATTGACACCTTACCGTTAAAGCTAAAGCCCATGTGTCTTATGCAAGGGACGGAGCTTCGTAAGTTTTTCTTGACCACAATCGCTCAGTACGCCAATCTGGAAGGTCTCCACGAAGACCTTCATTTTGTAATGTGGGCTTGTGTTATTCCCTACACCAACCCGCGCCAAGAAATCACCACTCTGGTCATGCTTAGCACCTATGCCATCTACCTGATCTCGGACGTAGAGGTCAAAGTATCCCAGACGTCCAGGCCCTCTTGGATGTCGCATTCTCGTAACCGGTCAGATTCCGCCATTGCCTGGAAGACGGAGAGAAACTTGCCCAATAGTCCGAACAAAAAACATGTCAAATCGTACGCGGTTCTGAGATACAAAGAATTGCATCAGATCAACATAGGATTGTTTGACCAGTGTGTCCGTCTGACGGGGTCTAATGAAAATTCCGTTTTCACAATCGCCACAAGAGATCGCCATCTGACGGAAAAATTGATTCAAAAGTTGAAGCAGGTTTTGTGTTTGTCCGTGTCTTCGCCCATGCTAGATCACAGTTTACAAGATCTAGAGCAAGATTTTTATCAAGTGAAATCAGAGACCAGTAAAAGTACTTTAGAAGGCCTGGTGTACACCCATCCCACCAGTAAGGTTAACTTTGTATACCCAGGTAACGATACGGTCAGCGACATGCTCTACCTCGTCAAAGAAAGAATTGCCTCTACGTCTGCAAGTGCACCTTCCGGTAAAAACCCTTCATCGTCATCATTGTGGTTCTACATGCAGTGCTACCTCCTCCCTTCTGATGACGCCGTGTCACCAAATACCAGGCAGGCCAGAAGTGTTGTCATCACGCCTCTGTACTTTGCTCTTGCCGAGGAGGATGTGGTGACTTACCCGTTGCCAGACTTTGTCCGGGGCTTGCCTGAAAACCCGTGCCACGAGATTCTGGAATGCCGTCCGATAGACAGCCTGAAAAGTATCCAGTTGTACCAGGCCAATCCGCATTGGCTGTGCCTGAGGTTTGCCGATGAGAAGCCTGACATCGTTGTGGACGTGTCCATGCAACACTTCGGTCAGCCGCAGGCCGAGAGGGAGAGACAGAAGCGAGGGCCAGAGGTCCGATATAAACTGTTTGTCCAAAGCCTCACGGAACGTGATAAGTTGGTTCAGGTGTTGGAGAAGCTGTGGAAGCAACAAGTGTCTGTGGTGGGCAGGATATTGGATGTGCATGAAGTATAAGACGAGGGAGATCGTGCGTTTGGTGCTAGTGCTAGTCTACGTTTGAATGATTAAATGAATCAGGTTTTCCCCTAGTCTGGCAAGCTATGTAGATCGACAAGGTCGAAAGTTAAGTCAGACTTGCTTTCTGAGCTATTCAGCAAAAGATGAAAATGCGTAAGTTTTTTTATGCAAAGTTGGGTCTTCAGGGTGTTTCGATACCTTAGACAAATGGCCTCGATCATCATTAGATTTGAATGACTGACAATTTAGGCTTAATCATGAACAGACAGAGCTGAAACTGCCTCATGAACTCCAAAGATGGCCCTAATATGGCTCTCCAAAGCATCTGGGGTGAATTGAAATTTGATACTGATTTGGCCATTTCTTCTTACCCAGCGTGTCTGGATGATGTTTGAAAAGCAGATGGTAAACATACTAAATATTGAGATAAATGTACAAAATTTTTGGAAATTACTGTTGAAACCCATTTCATTTGTTTTATTTTCTCTCTTCTGAGTTTGGTTGGCCAGGGGGTGTCTAAGGTATCGAAACACCCTGTAATCTGAAAAAGAAAATAAAGGGACTTGAAATTACATTACAAGAAAATTGTATAAGGCAGGATGAAATTTTGCTCTCTCTGATTTGGTTATTTCATACTCTTTGTCTCTTTTTTGTATCCAGGTTGTGTATCAAATTTATTATTCCGTATTTATTTTGTTGGTCAAACTTTTTATCTCTGTAATGGTTTACATTCATTAGAAATGCCCTCATTGTTTCAAGTCAGTGCTTGGGTCATTGTGATGGGCAGAGAGGAAGGTGGGGGTATCGATGGTCGTAAACCTGGCAGCTTTTTCAAACAGTGATTGATGATTCGCAACCAGACCCAATTATTAGCAGCAAGTCGAAGGCAGGATTTCTCAGCGCACAATTTACACCCAAAAATACCTTTTCTGTGTTTTATGTTTTCAATTTCCGTCTTTCCACAGTCAGATGTTACTGTTTGTTTTTATACTTTTTCTAAAAATGGATTTATCATTATCAGTGTCATATGCCCAGGACGGTGCAAGAGGTCGGATAAGTAAGTAAGTGCATTTGTTCCTGGACTCATCCTTAACATCTCAACTCTGCCACTGCTTTTTATAAAGTCAGTGTTGAAGACTTTTCGTAACTTGCTTTCTACTAAACTGCCACCCTCAAATGGTGCCATAAAACTCACTGGAGAGATACCACAGATGCCAAGAAACGGTGACATCATTGTTTGGGACAGATTTAATTAATGTCTCAGATCAAAAAGTTTGTTAATCCTAATTTCACTATGTATAGATTCCTCTGTAATTCATTATATTATTACAAACCATAATATGGTTTCAATGTTGTGACATATTAAGTCCTAATTTCTTCCAGAGACAATCCTGTTTTGTTGTTTTTTACAGTTTGATTTTCATAAATGCCGCAGATTTTTCCCCTTATTGTTTTTTGGTCGGTTTTCCCCATACTTCTTGCAGAGAAATGATCGAAATCCTACTACTTCTACATTTTTTTTCTTCGTCCTGTTCTTGTCCAGTCCAACGCCTGTATTCACAGTCCTTAGGTAAACTGTTAGCACATTTTGGCACAATCCTATTTAACGTCATTTAACAATCAAACACACGGAAAATACGACGCAATTCTAGTGATTCATGAGTGCGAAAATGTCTTATCGGGTAACGTAACGTCTGTGAATACAGCCGCAGGGCTGGCTGGCATGGGTACATCCAAACATGATAATATAGTTGTCAACATACTCAGGAAATATGTAACCAATACTCTGATTCCTTCTCTGTTGTGTACAAGTGTTCTGTATGCTGATGCATGGACATATTAGCTGTCCAATTTATTTGTTTGGTTTTGGTTGTTTGTTTGTTATCTGTTCCCATTATTATTACCGTGAATGAATAAACAGCGTAGGGACCAGCTCTGTGTCTGGCTAAGGACAGTGTATTGTATGAGAATGAATAAAGGTAGAAGCGTCCTTTCGTTTGTTGGACAGTATCAACACAGAATGCTTTTTAGATTTGGCGGTAATAAGAATGTGTAAATGATTTGAGACAACGATCAACAATGTTTTTACTATTTTTCCTTTTCTGTTTGTCAACTTACAAATGAGCACAAAACAATGTGTGTTAACAAACTTGATTTTTCAAATGGCATATTATGTGATGATGATTGTAAGGCTATGTTGTCCTCATAACTGCCTCTATGTAATGAATGATGTATGTATTGTTAATTTGCCGATGATTTATTTGAGGGCTTGCTGGGGTATGTTTGTTTTTTGCTAATACCCATTAGATTTTTAAAATGATACATTTGTTTGATTTTTTTAGTGTTAGTGAAAGCTGGATCTTAAATCATGATACCTCAATGGTCTGTTGATTTATAATTGCTCTAGTGAGAGCCGTATGTTCATAATATTATTAGTAGACTGAAATAGTGTACTTTGAGTAGGTAATATAACTTAGAATGGAGAAATACGTTGGTATTTTAGTAATTTTATTGTAATGCCGGGGACCATTTATCCCATTTTCATCCCATCATACTCAGATTATGTAGGATTGTTGAGACGTGTTTTAATTTATTATCTAAATGGCAAGTACAGCTTACGTATTACTTACTTACTTTACCTTTCCAACCTAGCAACTATTTGAATGTGTCTTGCCTTTTGGTCTAATGTCACGGTGAAGTATCTGCATGTATCATCATATGTTTTGGTAGTTGTTCTCGGTTGGAGCTTAGGGTGATGAAGATGTCTAGGTTTTAGTTTTAGTGGTAGGTAGGTGTGGCGAAGATCTTTAAATAGTTGATATTGATGCATAACTTTTGTTTGGGCACTTGCAAAGTAGACACAAAATGGAGCAATGTCTGGTTTCATTTTTATTAAAATGTCTGTTCAGGATTGTGTGTTGTGTATGGAAGGAAGGTGAAAGATGAAGACCTGATGTTGTTGTTCAAGGGTGTTGATGGTGTCTTTTTTAATAATAGAAGTGTCACATATGTCGAAACACATATTGACCTGGTGTACCCATTGCCCATTTGAAGTACATGATAGAGTTGATGTTTAGTTTCAATGTTCAGTTATTGTGTGTTATACATTTATACAGATTTATTTTGTTGCTGGGATGGTTGTAATTATTCACTCGCCTTCTATGGCTTTTGAATTTTAACTTATTCAAATAATTTGTGAAGAGACCTGAGTTTATTCAAATGTGTGTAATAATGGCCATTAGATTTTTAAATTATTATTATTTTTTTAGGTTTTGTATATAAAAGATAACTCATTCAGGTTTTTTTGTTTTGTTTGTTGCTGTTGTCTTTAGTTCATTTAACAGATTCCAATAGTAGTTTACGTTGTTTTAGTTGTAGTTTTAGGGGAGTTTGGTTTTTTTGCAAGGAAAAGTGACAGTCAGGAAAAAACAAGAAGATATTTTGGGTTATTTTATACATGGCTAGACAATTTTCATTTCATTGTTTCCATGTTTATTTGATTATGTTGCCACCCCAGCAATGAGATTAGATTGATTTATTTATTGATTTAATGATTTATTTATTTATGTATTTATTTATTTATTTATTTTTGGCACTGTGTAATATGTTCATTGTGGTGAAAGAGGCAAGAATTTGATTAGTATTATTTAGATAATTATTGAATGGAGATAATATAAGTTTCCTCTCCCGCTTACTCCATTCCTAGAATTCCACCGTACACCCATTGTTGGGGTGATACTGATACAGAAATGGCAAAGTTCCACGCTATATTCTTTATGACCTAATTTTACACAACATTCCGTCATTAGACTGAGACTGATTTTTTTAAATGAAAAGAAACTTTCAAGAAAAGCATTGATTTTTTTAGATACTTATTACAAGAAGAAATTAATTGATTTTCTTGTATATACATTACAAGAGGAAGCACATTGCTTTTCTTTTATATACATACACATTACAAGAAGAAATGCCTTGATTTTCTTGTATTCACATTACAAGAGGAAACACATTGCTTTTCTTTTATATACATACACATTACAAGAAGAAATGCATTGATTTTGTTGTATACACGTTACATTTATGATACAAAACACTGACATAGTGCAAGTCCCAAGCGATTATGGTACAAATGGAGAACAAATCTTTGCACCTGTGATTGGTTTCTCATTTGAAATTTATATTTTCCATTCATTCAGATAAACAGTTTCTAGCTTTCTTCACGGCATTCTATACAACCCTCCGACAGGCAGGGACGCTTTACAGGTGTAGACCTTTGTGTCACCTTTGTTTTGCGTAAGAAAGATGAAAGGGACCAAATTGAAATGAAATTAGAAGCCAAAATGTCCTGACCAACCTACCAAATGCGTCAGAAGTATGAATTTGCAAATCCTAGATAAAGATATGGGCGTGTAAACTTTTTTTCTAATCTGATATCGGCTTCCTTCCTTACGGTACGTACTTAATCATAATCCCTCCTTGGGCCATGGGGCACATCACAAGTCGTTGGCTCGAGATATCCACGTATGGAAGTCAGAATGTCTATATGATATATGATGTTCCATGACATGACTGCCTCTTCAAGGTCTCTCTCAACCGTTTGCCACCATATTTCCTTTTGGTCACGAAAACCAACTGTGAAATGTCCCTGGTTGAATTTGGCGGGGTGACTGGGAGCCTAATTATATATATATATTATTTTAGCCTTCAGGCCTTGGTGGAACTTGTTTTCATCCAACCCAGTCATTATATTTTCATATAGGATAAGACAAACTTTTGCTTAGTTGATTGATCGTTTTAGAATTTACTTGAGGCCATTGATTTTTTTGTAGTCGAGTGCAAGACTACACATCATACATTACCATCATCTTTTCATTGCGCCCTCCTCACTATTCCATGCATCTCCTCTCACATTCCATAGACATTATCTCCAATATCTTTGGTAGTAATGGTAGGATGGCCATACCATTTGCTTATGCAGTTAAGAGATTTGACTTTGCAAGAAAATCACAGTCGCCTTTTGGGAATGAGTCGTGCATGAATTATATTAAATAGCAAAAAATAAAATAAAATAAATAAAGACCTTGTCAATCGGGCAAGAAAGCATAATATGTGCCTGAATCATGCATCTCAAGGCACTCTTTTTAGTGGCCATGACTGTTCTCGTTCATCTGACTATAGTAGTATCATTCAGTCGTATAAATGTAAACTGGTATTTTATTATAACATTATAATATTACCAAACATCATTGTGACGACAGGCTTTTATATATTTATACTGTTGCCTTTCGTTATTGAGTTGAAAATTGAATTTGAAATGTATTTGTTGACACATTAAGTATCACTGTCATACTGCTGTTGGCATAGTTTTTAAATTAGTTACTGAAACCGGAGGATTTGTTTTCACTGTTACTGTTAGTGATACTTCACCCACAAACCCTGTCCATGTCCATTGTTGTAGGTGACAATAGGTGGAGGGAAATTAAATAGATATTGCAAAACGAATTAATAATAATAATAATAATAATAATAATAATAATAATAATAATAATAATAGAGAGAAAACCCTGATAACACTACACATAGTTGTGTTGAGCTTTTTTCTCCTGATGTTACTTTCAAACCGCAATGTCATTCGTCCAATGCCTCGTTCGTTGTTCATGATTTAATGATGTAGTGATTCATTAGAATTAGAAGATAGTGATAAAAATAGCTAGCTATCTCAGACTGTTCAAGGTGAGCATTTTTGACTGTATTTGAATCCCAGTTGATTTATATTATTATAATGTCTCAATGGATACTATCCATTTATTCCTACTCATTGTGGTATTGCATTGTATCCACCAATCCACACAGATTACATTTCTAAGAGGTGAAGGATACTTGCACAAGTGTAGAACACATCGTCTTTTATTACATATTACATTATTCATGTTATATTGTTAATGTGTTCAGTGATATATATATATATTTCATTTCGCCCATTTCATATATTATTATTTGTACATTTCTTTCACCAGTCTTTCTAATTGTAATTGTACATAGTTAAGTATAGAATTGATATTATTAAACATTGTTCATTGTTGATGGATTTTTGTGTCTGTATTGTAAAAAAGGGTTTGGCAGGAAGACCTGGTGGTAGTAAGGTACAACGCTGGCTAGACAACAGTAAATTTGAAGAACAGCGTATCTAGGCCTATGCCATAATTTTTGTAAATATATAATATATAAAATTGTGCATAGGCTTCCTGTTGTTAGTTAGTCTGGAACTAAAAATAAAAAAACCGATTTAATCCAAATGCTCTTCTTCATTTTAGGACAAGTTCTTGTAGCCTGTAAAGGTGAACCTAATGTATATGATTCATGATGCAAATTAATTGACAAATGGCTTACTTTTACTTAAATAAAAAGCATTTTGTAAATTGTGCAGATGACAGTATTTCGCCTAGCCTATTGCCTGTTGTATAAGTTTTTAAAACCATTCAGGTCTTCCTGCCGTGCCCTGTACCGTATTTGATACTGATGGTAGGATTGAGGTGAGATCTTTGAATAAATGAAATATTGTGGTCGGATTTTTGTCACAGACTAACGTTTGTTGTTTGATTTCTTTCTTTTTTTTATTAGTCTACTTGTGTTTTGTTGTGTGCTTGTGTGGGGTTTTTTTTGTCCCCTTTGTTATACCACCGAAGACATTGCACAGTGTAGTGGCCAGCCATATGTCAAGATCTGAACGGTATACGTAACAAATGGAAGTAAATCCAAAAATGACACTCATCACCTAACACATGGATAGAAGACTCTTCATCAGGAATAGTAGGTGATGAGCCCACCGTGTCCAAACACCTTTACTAGTACTACTAGTGAATTGGACATGACAACCTTTTACCAATAAACACTTTGCTGGTTACCTCTCAACGCTCAACTGGGAGCTGTCACCTTGGCCTGGGCGATATGTTTTATCATCAAAATCCCTTGATCCATGCGGGGCCAACTCCATGCCTTGGTGTTCATCCCCTTTGGCTATGGAAGGAACTGGGGAGATTATTTTGACTCATAGAGTCTGTTATCTGTTCCCTCTAGTACTGCAAGTAAACAGTGTAGGGACCAGCTCTGTGTCTGGCCGAGGACAGTGCACAAGGCAGAAGGCGTCGATGCGCAGACCCAGGTAAAACGTATCCAGGTTAAGTGCAATTCTGTGCTCCACTAGTACTAGTACATATGAACTGGAGAATTCATGTCATGTATTAAAGAATTGGTGTTTGGCAGTGAAGGGGTTAAATCAGAGATCTGATAATAGACATTACAATTACAATCTCTGTTTAAACCCTTTCCGTGCCAAAAGACGATATGTTGTCTTCACAGTACAGGTTTCATCGTAAATTGACTCTGGCATGGAAAGGGTTAAATATTTGCAGGGCCAACATAACCTATAGGCCTACAAAATCGTAGTGACATGTATAGGAGAAACAAAATATCCACTTTGTAATGAAAGATGTCAAGATGTATTTGAAAATTACAAAAACCAGGTTTTTTATTATTTTCAATTTGATTTATTGATCACAGATATTGCATTAACATTAGTACACATCATGTGTAAATGACTGAATTGGTACAACATCAATTGGGTGAGCATCAAGGGTGAACTTGAGTTGTCAAGACATGGATGTGGTAATAATAATAATGATAGAGGGTGCATGTCCATAAAATGATCTTTACAATTTCAAATGTCAATAAAATAAATACTAGTAAGTACAATGATGAAATATTAACATGGTTGATTAGATAAATCTTTTAGCCAAATGGTGTAAAATATGATTCAATTTGTAAGGAAAAATAGCCACATTCAGGTAAATTGTGTACATATATATTATTTTTAATGTGACATGATTATTTAATAATAATAATAATATATGGCATTTATATAGCGCTTATCCACGATCATCACCATGCTCTAAGCGCTTTACAGTAG
>JARFNW010131212.1:0-11386 GCA_031763155.1 Dirona albolineata | reverse complement strand
TCTCTCTCTCTCTCTCTCTCTCTCTCTCTCTCGCTCTCTCTCTCTCTCTCTCTCTCTCTCTCTCTCTCTCTCTGTGTTTCTTTATTTTTATGGTTCAAATCACCCGTCGAAAAGGTGCCGTCACCTAGGCAATCCTGAGAAAGAATAAAGATAATCCAACAAGCGTTGACCTGATGTCAAGAGGAATCACCCATGTTGTCCAAATGAGCAAATCAAGGATTAGCTTGTAATCTTGCCCTAGGAACAAAACGAAACCCAGGTTTCCCAGGTTGCAGTGCAATGCTGTATCCACTCAGCACATCTCGCCCCCCTTTGCTTGAGAAAATTAATACAAAACCAACTAGTTGGGGTGGTAATCCTGTGACAACCCCATGCCTCTTTCACTATCTCTGTCAAGTATTCCTTTCCTGGGTGCAGCCAAGAAGCACCCCTGTTTACTGTTCCATGTTTAATGTCTCAGTCTTTGCTGTTGAAAAGGGGGAACTCGAAAGGTCCTATGAATGTTTATCAATATCTACAAAGTCATTTCAGTGCCATAACCCCTGCATTTTATTGGATAACCAGCGTCAGGCAGTCACCCCTCTTTTGTGCCTACTGATGTGCGTAGGGAATCTCCCAATTTTTAGAGATGATCAGTTGACATCTTGTTCACAGTCAAAATGGTTGAATGGCAAACAATGAATGTATGGGGCAATGACAACCTGAAGAATGCCATGAGTGGGAGTAGTGTAAATGACATGCTACACCATATAGATAGAAATATAAACATAGAAGTGATGCATTGACATAGAAAGATTGAGGCCTGTTCTTCTGTAGCTGACAAACACAAGCTCACAAAAAAAACCCAAACAAACCGAAAACAAAAGCACCAACTGTTAGATTTAGGTAAAAGTTTCAGTAGTATAAAAAATGATTGCTCCCTTGCCCATTGTAATTGTGTGCTTAGAGTATTCTGCCTAATTATCACGCCTACCTTGATAAATGTGTCCCCCTACTTGTTTTTCTGCTGATTGACCCAATATGAACATTATAATGCTCAAAAGCAAACAAACAAACAAAAAAGTAGTAAATCAATGTTTTCAATCAACATTTGACAACATGTTCTTGACAACATGGAGCTTAAAAGTCACCTCATACTTGTCTCATACATATAGTTTATTTGCTAACCATGACTTTAAACAAATGCAGTCAATTTACATACCCCAATTGACATGCCCCTCATCTGGATTTGTACATACAACACGACAATTAGGCAGAATATAGTATTTTCCTTTCCTTTCTAATAGTTTGAGGCATATAGACAAACACACGTTGCTTTGTTTACCCTACCTAAATCCATCCTCTTCTACTCCCTCTTTCCCTACCTCACCCCTTGGATTTTACCTCTTCAATCCTACTGTATTTATCCCAGCAATATGGTGATAGTGTAAAAGAAGACAAACCAGCTGCTACTTTTTCTTGCAGTTTTTAAATGAAAAGCTCTGTAAAGCATTGGTTTTAGATGATAGATTTCTGAATTTGGACTTGATGAATAATAGCGTACTATCCAGACGGGTGTCACATTGTCACTCAGTCTGCTTCACGCTACGGAAACCGGGATAAGCACCGGCTCTATGGGCCTCATGGCTCGAAAGGACTTTACTTTTATAGACGTTTCATTTTGCTTCAAGTGTATTTTATCATTTGAAAAATGTTTCCACCTGCTTGTCATTTTGTACCTTATTCTCTGTGTATGGATTGTTCTTAGAGTATCTAGAAGCTATTAATGAGGAATTGGATTTTGCCTCTTGTCTTACTACTAACAATAGAAATTAATGGCTTCAAAGACGCTCCGAGAATGTTACTTGTAACTTGATGCTTATATTTTATTTTATTGTTACTTTTATTCATTTATTTATTTATTTTTAATGATTTACTTATTTAATTATTTTTTTAAAAATGGGGTTGTGGGGACAAATAAATACTGCAGCATTGATTTGTGCTGTTAACTTGCACTCTATATCATGAAATGATTGATTAAGCAATGAAAGCCAATATTATTATCGACGTCTTTAAGATTACCAAGCAAAGGGTTATTGTGTTGCTGTTAATTTCTATAAATATATCATAATTATTGCCATGACTTCTAACTGTGTTATCATCTGTGCCAATTCCCAGTGAAACCCCGACTTACCAGCCGGGAGCCGATCGTCTCTGTATTAGGCAACGACTCTGTCAGACTGCAATGGAAAGCTGCTGAACTCCCTTACTACTCTAGACACATCACACCAATCACCTACAAAGTGGAATACCAGGTATGGGCTTATATTTAGATCGTCATACCGGAGTCATTTGTTAGAGGATTAGGGAAAGTTTTCAATGAAGAGGATTCTTTACTATGAATATAAATAATAGCTAGGTCTAACAGTGATACCACAATTGCTCATGACATGAAATTGGGTCATGGCTGACAGTTCAGGCAACTTATTCAACCTAGTAACAGCATCTCTGGTCTAAGGCTTGTATCCCAAAGGGCCAGCATTCATACCTATTTTTCTAAATATCTTAGAATTCTTTCTTTATATTATGTTTAGTATTATGGGATTACACTTGTATTTCATATCATTCTCTCTTTTTTTTTCCTAATGGGGCTGTCAGCAATGGGATCAAAGGAAAAATGTTGATTACATTTTAAATATACTGTAGATGAATTGTATTGTCTCTTCCCACATCCCACATACCTCTATTGATAGTGAATGCCTCTGATTGCTTTATTCAGGAGATTCCAAGTCGTGACTGGGTTGTGGCCAAACGAGGAATCCCTGAGACATCTTACACCCTGACTGGCCTAAGACCTGACAGAGATTATCGTTTTAGGGTGTGTCCAGAGTCAGATGAAGGACCAGGCGAATACAGCTTGCCTGTCAATATTCATAGAAAACCGGGTAGGGGTGGAGACATAATATACACTTTTGTACATTCTTCCATTACAATACAATGCCTTTAATCACATTTTGCCATTCATTAACCCAGGAGCCTGATTCATAAATAGCAATAAGAGTGGAAAAAAACCCAATTCAAATCATGACATTAAGATTCCATAGCCTTCATTCTTCCCAGAGCAGACCCACCAGGCAGTAATAGTTTGAAGTTTTGAGTTTTCCTTCTCCTAGATGGAATATTGTCCCCAACATTAAATTCCATCTACCTGGGGATCAAATAGACATGATAAATTAATCCTATAACCTCCAAATTGATGATAAAGCAACAGAGATTATACAATGTGATGAAATGATAGTAATCAAACCTCTCAAGTGACTGAGTCACCCACCACTTTCATTGTTTTGTTTCTTAGTATTTGAAGTCAGTGAAAGCTTTCAAAATCTTGCTACAATATCATCATCATCATCATGGATCATTTATTAATCTTTTCCTGACACCTTGATTCATCCACGTTCTTAAATATCATAACCTACCCACAATTGTATTCCCTCCCCACCAGCTCCCCTCCTCCCATCCAAAGAACCCTTCCTATCCAACGTCACCCCCTCTTCTGCCACTCTCACCTGGCAACTGGCCAAACTGTCCACCCCCGGTCTGGGAAGATCTGTCTTCTATCGTGTGGAAGTACGGGAACCACCTAGATCTTCCTGGACAGAGCTTGCTGGCCGCCTGACCTCTTGCAACCACGACATCCAGTTCCTGTACCCTGATCAAGATTACATGTTTCGAGTGGTTGCAGAACATGATGGGCTTGAGAGTGATCCCACCATGGCTGTCTACCTGCCTCGCAGATCTGGTAAGAAACTTTGGGGATAAGTGATAAATGCTTCTCAACCAGTCCAAAAAGGGCCTCAAGTACAAATGTTGCCACCTAGAGGTGTTATATACTGTACTAAAAAAGCTAATTATGTCCTCTTTTTTGAGTTGGGAAAAAATGCTGATGCTGATGTAGCTCTGGGCTTAGATATTGACTTTTAAAGATGCCCAGGTTTTTTTATCTGACATTGAAAATGATATGTGATTGACTGTTTCTCATCATGAGAAATCCCAACATGAGGCTCATTTGATCTGGTTACAAGACAATTGAGAATTAGACTCTTACTTCACTCTGTGTTGCCAGATCACCTACTTACGTCACTCAATATATTATCAATGCTTGTCTGATTGATTTACCCTGTAATATGATGGTATTGTATATAAATGCTTTCTATACCAGGTCCTCCCAAGATGCCCAGAGAAGCTCCCTATGCCTCCAATGTCCAGCCAGACTCCCTCATCCTTGCGTGGAGAAGTGTGGAGCTGCCCAGTCGAATCACCGACTACTCTCCTGTCTCTTACAGGGTGGAGGTCAGTAGGCTGATACTTTGATATTTATTCAAGATACATATTGACCCAATGCAGATGATGTATATTATGATATCTTAACTTCTGGAAACAAACGATTAAACAATTCTCAGACATTGTCATTGTTGCTTTGCTGATTCTAAATAGACAAAAATCACTAGACGTGAAGTGTTCACTATATGGCACCAACTAATATCATTTTAACATTAGGTTTTTGTAAGTAAAATAGATAAAAATGAAATGTAATGAGACCATTTTGCAATTTTTTGTATTTGACAGCTTGAGAAGATCCTTGCATCATATTTTTTTAAATTATATAATCATGCAACGACATGCAGATGTGTCATTTTTGGTAATTAAAGATATATCTTATTATTTCATCTTCTAGCAATCTAGATAGATAGAGATATTGGAAATCCATATTGCTTTTTATTATTATTATTTTTTTTTTTTTACTAACTTTGTCCTTTTTGATTTGTAGGTGCAAGAGCAGAACTTGGGCTGGCGTCCATTGGTACGTCAGGTAAACACGACCCATTTCCATGTGACCAAACTACGGCCTGACCTTGACTACTCATTCCGTATTCGTGCTGAGAATGAGTTTGGAATCAGTGACCCCACTGATCCACTGGTGATCAGAAAGAGAGCAGGTGAGATTGCTGTTCAATGTGCTAGTGTCAGCAAAGTTTGCTATTGCTTGTAGTTGTGAGAGGATTGTGGCTTTGACTGATTGTCATACCAAATGAATGTTGCATTATATTATTGATGTTACTGTTTCCATTATTATGGCTAGTATTTCTACTATTGCCAAATGCTGTAATAGCTAACTCTGTTTCAATTGTCATATTCTAGGATTGTGGTATTATTTTTTGTCTTAAACAAAACATGATCTTGATTATATTGATGTGGACATGAGAACATATTGGAGCCAGGGTGGTAGGTTATGAGATTGTGTTTATCTTGTTCCATTGTGTCATAAATCATTGATGACAAATTTTTGTAATTTTATTTGTGTTAGGGACAGTGTAAGTCAAACTTCCATGTTCTGCTTATACAGCTGCTTTGTCATTTTTGTTCAGTGGACTAAAATAAACATTTTTACCATTTTTTTTCCCACATCCAAATTGACTTTGCTATTAATTGGGAAGTACCGAAATAATGATGAATTCTGTAGTCTTTGGTGCTCTGCTATGTTCATTGATTCGGCCTAAATCCCTATTCAGTATCATTTTGCTCCTACATTGGAAAACAAAAATAGCAACCTTTAGTAATTTCAAACTAACAATTTTCTACTATTTACTATTTCCTGTGTCCAGTTGCTCCTACCATCTCCCAACACGAGCCGTTGATTTCTGATGTCCGCCTAGATTCACTTCGGCTTTCCTGGCAAGCTGCTGAGATCCCTCTCTACTTGACAGACTCTGTCCCTGTCAATTACAACATCCTCATGCAGGTGAGACCTAGTGGGTTAGGGTGGACAGGGAAAAGGGAAGGGGGGGGGGGGGTTCCTGTGGCATGGCCTGCCTAGAGGATAAATGATATAAAGTCTGTGTGACTTTACTTGTAAAAGGGCATACACTATACATCATTATCCTTTTATCTTTTTGTACTGTTGTCCATGATATGAATGCTGAATGACAAACAATGTGAATTGCGTGTTTGTTCCAACCAGGAGAGTGGAGATGGCCAGTGGCAGACGATCTCCCAGAAGGTGTCTGGTACCAGCTACTATGTGACTGGATTGTCTCCAGACAAGGATTACAACTTCAGGGTTCAGGCCGTCAATGACTTTGGAGCCAGTATTCCAACCATGCCTGCACGACTCACCAGGAAGTTCCAGGGTAGGTCAAACGTTTCACACTAGTCTAGACAATATGGGTCCATTGCATTGAGCTTCTATCCATTCTGTTTCCTGGATCTTAGTGTTAAATTACCATTACTTTGGTGTTATTTAATGCATACTTCCTGCCAAATGGTTTTGTATGTCTACAATAAGCAATAAAGCAATGGCAATAATAATGATTAGGACTTTAACATTATTTATTCCGGTAAGATATTTACATGATCTGATATGATTACTGTACATTACCTGTTCCCATATCAAAGCATTTTCTATTTCCATATTGCAGGCACTATCGACCCACACCATTACCATGCATCCCTTGTTTCTATATTACAGGCCCTATCTACATCCCTGAGATAGAGGACCTAGAGCCTGAGTCATTTCGACTGTCTTGGAAGAAACCATCAATGTCCAAGAAAGCCACTTATGCCATTGAAACCCTGGAACCTACAACCTGGAAATGGCATCCACTCGTCTCCCACATCCCCCACCCCAGCTATAAGGTGTCAAACTTGCTGCCGTCTAGGGATTACGCCTTTAGAGTCAGGGCAGAGGTTGACAATGTCGTCAGTGAGCCTTCTCTGCCCATCTCTTACTCCATGAGACGAGGTTAGTTTGCCTTTATGGTGTCATTCTTGTTGTTCTTTGTTCGCTAGAGAGGATATTATAGTCTCTATCTGTTTCAAATCATTTCTACTTTTGATTTGTTAAGTGGAATATGAATAGAATTAAACTGTTTTTCATCATATTATTAGTTTTAGATAAAAAAAATCTTTCATGCTAACCATTTTTGACTGCAGAGAATTTTGAGTGCAGAGAAATTTTTAAAGAGCTTATTGTTCTTAGAACCAAATACAGTAGCTGGTTTGAAATGTTTTCAATCAAAGACTTTTGACAAGAAGATATTTTTCTTCTGTCATGTTATAATTGGATTGCGTCATACCAAAATCAAAGCAGTCAAAGAACAATTCATTTATTTAATCATTTTATTTCAGAACCAGCTGAGTAGAAAAAAGAATTATTTAGAATTGTACTGTTAAATTTGTGCAATGGCATTTTTAAACTGAATATCGATTTATTTATATATTCGCTTTTGTGCGGCATTGTATCTGTAACTTTCTTTCTTTCTTGATCGAATTACCTTTTTTGTACCTTTCGGTGTAAGGCCATCTGTAACTTAGATAGCAAATGTATATATTATTTCACTTGGCCAGTGAACCGTAACACTAGTCCTCCGGAATAGGGATATATAAACAACTAAGAACCCACAGCAGTTCCTGAATTAAGGAATAGAACACTATCAGTCAGTGATGCCCTTGTCAGTGTCAGAGTTTAAGACTATTCCATACAGCCCTGAAATGGATGGGCTCTGTCAGGATTTAATTTTCTCAAGGGATTCAGTCAGTTATTGTTATTAAATAGACTTTTGATTGTGGGCGTTTTCCACCATACTATCATAGTATGATAAATATAAAGGGAATGTATAAGTGGTGGGTCTCCTATATTTTTTCAGTACTATGATAGTTGCTGCAATGACATTAGTCAGTTTTCATACATTGTGTCAGGAACCAACAAACATGCTTCTTCATTTGTTAAAAGTTATATTTTCATACTTTTTTACTTCACATGCAGCTAGCTACATTTTGTTTGCCATGAGGATTAATAATCGAACAAGAATCATTATGATGGATAGATTTAGTGGTTATACTTATGGTAGAGAATACCAAATCCATGGAATAGGCTAGATACAGTGATTATCATTAAGGTTTAGAACAGCAATCCCATGTGGATGGCCATGTATATTTGATACTGATTCCTTTTCAGGCTATCGTGTGGAAACTGACAACAGTCACACAGATCATGGTATAATATTTTGAGAGATAATGTTCCCATTTGTTTCCATTTTTGTTGTCATAATTTGTGAACACTGTCACATGTATTGGTTGGTCCTCTGTGTTTGATTTATCCTTTATTTTGATGACACTTCCATTATATTCACCACTTAACCACAAGTTGCTGTGCGATGCATTTTCTATAATTATGTACACGCTTTACTGATTAAATATTGCGTGTATGTTTAAAAAATATATGATTTTTAAAATGTGTAATCTCTTGCACTCCTTGAACCAGGATTATTTTATTGAAATGTATTGTTTTGGGGTTTTTTGTTTTGTGCTTTTGTCTGTTTTGTCATTTTAACATTTTCATCATACATTACAGTAAAATTCAATTTGTATTCACAAAATTGATTTTTTTTTAAACATAGCAACTCTACCATGTGGGCGTTAGGACACGTTCTCCATGTAAGTCCTTAAGAGCCTTTAAGGCCCACAATAGATCTGGTGCTTATCCCGGTTTCCGTAGCGTGAAGCGGACAGAGTGACATTATGGCACCCTTCTGGATAGAAAGCTGGTCTATTGCAGATTACTTCCCCAGTTGTAAGCTATCCATTTCTACACCTGGGTCGAGCGAGGCAATTGAAGTAAAGTTTCTTGCCCAAGAAAAACAACAAAGTGACTGGGGTAGAATTTGAACACGTGACCTTCACCATGAAAGTTTGCTGTTTTAACCATTTGGCCATCATCACGCCTTTCTACCTCCATGTACTATTTTGATTAATTTTTATTTGTCGCTATTTGTTTGGTCAATATTTTGCAGTGGATGATAAAGGCACTATTTGGATGAACCGATGTTGGGTTTGGTTATTTGTTTCTTTTCTTTTCTTTTTTTTTCTTTTTTAAAAATTATTATTAAATAAGATACAACTAAAAGTCACATGTTCGACCTGAATGTGTTGTACCTGATGTTGTATTCCTTAGCCATTGGAAATAAAAAGTTGACTTTTTTTTTTTTTTTAAACAACACATTTATTTGAAAACTTTAAGATATCATTTTTTTCAATGCATTACAACTACAGGCACTGCTCGGGGTTTCTTAGAGGGATTTTTTGTGGTACTATATATTTCATATGCATGATGTTAACAATGTGTCAATTTGTGGTTGTTCTACTGATTATGATTCATCCAATGAATTTTTTGTGTTTTGTTGTTACCCACACCCTTATATTACTGTAAATCACTGTGGGGACCAACCCCATGCACAGCCTCAGACGTCATAAAGGCACCAAGCACCTGCATGAAAACACACAATATAACCCACCACGCATGACTGAACACAAATTTATTCATCAGGAATTCAAATCAAGCAGGGGATATGCCTGAGTTCTTCACTTTCACAAAGATGGCCGTCTTTTATATATTTATTCTAAGATAAAATGTGTTCAGCATCTGAAAGATATTCACTGAGTTGTTTTAGAAAGCTATTGAATACAATAATTATATTTTGAGAGTTATTATTTTGAAAGCCACAGGCATTAGATAGAAGATGGCAAGGGTATATTTTCTAAATGCAGTGCCCAATGATTTATAAGAGGAACTTACTATGTTTACATGTATTATACATTTATATTTTCATGTTTTGTTGAAAAGTAAAAAGATGACATGTAGAGATTAAATATTTTGGGATTTGTCAATTTCAAGAAACAAGAAAAAAACACCCTTGTGTGAAGATGTCGGGTTAAGTTGCTGTTTGAAAGCCTTAAAAACACACACATTCAAAATAATAGGATTGGGCATAGATTTACCTGAAAGAAATGACTGAACACAAATTTCATATTCAATTTTCTAATGTATAATTCTTTACATTACATACTCTTCATATTTTTTCTCGTATTTGAAAATGCTATCATATGAAATGATATGTATGTTGTGAATTTTTTATTTAAAAAAAATCTTTTATGTTTTTTGTTTCTCCTATTTAAAATGTATTACCTGAATGAATGATCCAGTGCTCTAATCCATACCATTTACTATTGCTTCCGTCAGATCTCCCCAAGCTCCCTGTGGAGAGACCCACCCTGTCTGAAGTGTTTGATGACTCGGTCCGTGTGTCTTGGCACCCTGTCCTTTATAGAGGGGCTACCCTCAAATCTGCTCCACAAGGATTCAGGCTGGAGGTATGCTTAGGAAACATTTTATTGGGCACTATCATGGTTGTCTCAGGTTTCATACTTTTATCAGGGGCGTTGAAATTTAGACAAGAGCTGGATTTGCATCCCTATGATTTATATTTTTTCACCTCAATTATTAATGTTCATTAATTAGTGAGTCACTTTCAAGTAAAAGACATATACAGATACAGGCATCTCTGACATTGTAGACAAAGGAAGTACTTTAACTCGTGTTATCCTGGTAGTGCGCCCACACAAACTATATATGCCTGTTCTGAAGTCATCAACCATGATACCCAATTACCCAGGTTGTCGTAAATCAGCCTAAACAGCTTAATTGCGAAGGGATGCTGCACATGTCGGAGGTCAAGTGGATCAAAGATTATAAAAAGCACGAATCTGGGCATTATTTAGCACTAAGATTGTATGATGTTGGTCTATGTTAGATTATGATCAATACAAAATGAAATTGCTAGAATAAGTGAACAATGATTAAAAGGATCATTTATGTAATATTCAAATGTTCAATGTGTGATTTATTTTACTTGTATCAGTGACATATTATAAGTGGAAGTGCAATGTCAAGGCCCAGACTGTCTAAATAGCATAATTTCCAAGGGATGCTGCACGTGTCGGAGATCACAAGGATCAAAGATTATAAAAAGCACGAATCTGGGCATTTTTTTGCATTAAGATTGTAGGATGCTGCTCTATGTTATATAATGATCAATACAAAATGACATTTCTGAATAAGTGAACCATGACTAAAAAGATCATTTATGTAATATTCAAAGGTTCAATGTTTGATTTATGGTACTTGTATCATATCAGTGATATATTATAAGTGGAAGTGCAATGTCAAGGCCCAGACTGTCCCGTCCCTTGTTGGAATGTAATTTCTAAATACCTTAGTTATATTCCCTTGAAAATTAATATTGTCTTACCTCACCATAACAGGTTCGAGAACTTCCTGACTCTTACTGGAAGACCCTGGTCCCCAACACAGACAAGTGGAATTATGAAGTGACAGATCTCAGACCTAACCAGGATTATGCCTTTAGGGTCCGAACCGTCACCAAGTCAGGAATGTCAGAACCTTCCTTGCCAGCCTACCTTTACAGGAAATCAGGTAGTAATAATAATAATAATAATAATAATAATAATAATAATAATAATAATAATAATGATAATAATAATAATAATAATA
>JARFNW010131201.1:0-11386 GCA_031763155.1 Dirona albolineata | reverse complement strand
TGTATTATGTATATATTATCATTTTGCGACAATACACCAGAGGTGGTCTGCAAAGTAACGGAAGAAGAAGAAGAAGAGTAAAAGACAGCTCAAATGTTCACAGGTAACGTGTATTTTACCCCACAGCAACCTGCCAAAATAATCAACAAGTTGCTGATTTACACTGAAGATTAAGCCCTCAACTCTCACACAAAAAGGCACGAATAGTAAAATCTCAATAGCTACAAACATTGCAAACCAGCCAACTTACGGAATCTGTGCATGATCTTCATCATCCATCCCACTCCCTCCCTACATGGTGTGCACTGGAAAAGAAGGACCCGACAATGTTATTATTACTACCTTCCAATCAGTAAGATCTGAGACTGCTTGATCATGATTTGTGCAATAATATATATAAGAGAAAAAAATAATAACAAAAATATAAATAATAACAACAATAATAATAATAATAATAATAATAATAACAATAATAATAATAATCAGGTCCTAATAATAAAACCCGAGATAGAACAAATTCAAAGTACGATCACATTTTAACAAGGACTGCTTGATTTTGACAGATTTTTTAAAATGGAACCAATCGTCTGCATGCCCCCACACAAATTTATCAGAAATTTCCTAGCGTATTTCAATTTTTCATTCACTAATGGTACTTGATAAATCTTTTCCTGCTCATGGATATATATTCTTATCATTTGCATTGATTTTTTGTCTTTGATTCTGAGAAACTAGGTGCTAAATTGCCACTACGTCGGTTCCAAGTTAGAATCAACTTCACGCCAAGTGATAATTGTCCATCTGGAGAATCAATCAAATGAAATAATAAGAACAATGGGAATCTATTTTTGTTCCCCATCGGCTAAGATATCTACCTCACTCGCATAGGTTCAATATCCAATTGATCCCATTCACAGACCTACATAAAGAAAAATAGATATTCTCACCTGCCCACAGCTTTCGTGTTTGTAGAAATCAATGAGACGTGCTATGCATCGGACAATATCTGACTGCTTGTTCATGACGATGATGGCAGCCGTTCCCAAGCTGGTCTGGGCACGGACAAGGTCGTCGAAGTCCATCATTACATCTGCACACACACTGGACATAAAACAAACACACATTGTAAAACACTTGGTTCAGATGATTAGCTTTTCCTGGAACATTTATGAAATTTCGGTATGGTTTAGTTTAACCCAAATAGGAGGCGAGGTGGCCTAGTGGTTAGGATAGCAGACTTTCATGGCCAAAGTCGTGTTTTCAAATTCTATTCCAGTCACTTCGTTGATTTTCTTGGGCAAGAAACTTTACTTCAATTGCCTCACTCGACCAAGGTGTAAAAATAGGTACCAGCTTGCAGCTGGGGAAGTAATCTGCAATAGACCAGCGTCCTATCCAGAAGGGCAACATATTGTCACTGTGTCCACTTCATGCTGCGGAAACCGGGATAAGCACCGGCTCTATGGGACTCAAGGCTTGAAAGGACGTTACTTTTTAAACCAAATAAATCATGTCCACGGCAGCAACTCTTTGTCTGTATTAAACCTCATTAGCTCAGTAAAACTTGAGCAGAGATACACACACAAAACCACATCCATTTCAGTCTACTCTCACACAGTGTTTACAGGGAGATAACTGTGAAGCATAATGTCAAAGTGGGACGATAAGTTATCCCCCCTATAAAATCTAGATAATCTGAAATCAGTCTAATTCCATACGGTTACTGCGCACCTAATAATGGTTTTGAGTATAATTGTCAAATATATCATTTCCAAAATATGGAGAAAGAGGAAGTCCTTTCGAGCCATGAGGCCCATAGAGCCAGTGCTTATCCCGGTTTCCGTAGCGTGAAGCAGACTGAGTGACAATACGTCACCCTTCTGGATAGGACGCTCCCCAGCTATAAGCTGGTACCCATTTTCACACCTGGGTCGAGTGAGGCAATTGGAGTAAAGTTTCTTGCCCCAAGAAAAACAAGGAAGTGGCAGTGATAGGATTAGAACCCACAACCTTCGCCACGAGAGTCCGTTGTCCTAACCGCTTGGCCACCTCGCCTCAGGAGAAAGAGGAAAGCGGGAGAAAACTAAAAGAAAATAATAAATCCTTACTCCCTAGGAATAAGAGGCGTGGAAGATCCACCGGGGATGATGGCCAGCAGATTGTCCCAGCCTCCAATCACACCCCCCGCGTGACGGTCAATCAATTCCCTCAGGTTGATGGACATCTCCTCCTCCACCGTGGTCGGGTTGTTCACGTGGCCCGAAATGTTGAACAGCTGGAAGATATGAATCAAGTCATTGGATTGGATTTACATACATAATAATAATAATTATTAATTTCGTGCCTTTTCAGTATTCGTATTCTCTCACAATCAACACGGACTAACACCAAGACAATTTCACACACCACTAAGCGCAAGCAAAATACACTGAGAAATGTTATCTCAAAGGCAGATAAAAAAACCGATGTTTTTCACTAGTCCTTCAGTTTTCAGTTTACCTTCTTGAGACTATAATAAAACTTCCCCCCGAAACACATACTTTATAAGTAACAAAGACACAAGAAACAACTAAAAAACTTTCCCTCGGAATATATACTATATAATATAACAGTAAGATTGCAAAGACCAAAAAAAAAACCAACCTCTATCCCTACTCACCTTTGTGCCCCGATTCCTCTCTCGTCCAAAAGACGCAAACCATTCGCCTCCCCTGCGACAAATGTCTGGGGCCACGGCCACTGTCTCCACATTGGCCACTGTGGTGGGACATCCAAATACCCCCACATCGGCAGGGAAGGGGGGCTTCAGGCGGGGTTTGCCCTGTTTGCCCTCCAATGACTCAATCAGAGCCTGGGGACAAAATACAATGTCAGGACGTTGATAAACATGACTAGAAATTCAAGTTATTGCGCTGTTTCCTCTTTGGATTAGAAAGCAATTTTACAACAACAACAAAAATTTCTATATATAGAGTACAGTTTAAAATGAGACACAACTGTGTCCTGCCCTCCATTCTGCTTTAGTCTACTAGCATTGATGGATTAGAATGAGGACTGGCTCCAGCATTGCTGTTGGAGTCACAGAGGCCAAGAGGCAAGACACTGCAAATGGGCAACACTCAAAAGTAGGATTCAGCATTGCATTATTATCCCTAACCAAGATGCTTTGTTTCACCTCAATCGTACCAAGTGAAAAAAAAATGGGTTCCTGAGCAGCGTGGGGGGAGTGAGAGGAGAAATCTGTGATAGACCAGCCCCCCAATACACAATGGTGACAAATTGTCACTTTGTACCCTTCAAGCTTCTAAAACCGGGATAAGTACCTGTTATGCTCTGTAAAAATTTAACGCTCTCAAGTAAGCCAACTAGGACTTGATTCCAACCTAACCATCAGACAAGTCAAATAGAAAATGCATCCCACGCTTTCTTCACTTAGACCAATTATCCATCCAGCTCAACAACTTAAATTCATTTCTCACTAAATCCTCTTGGTAATATTGTCAGTTTATATAGCTGTTGAGTGAACCTGATATGAGTAATATTGAACAGCATGTTGCTTCTTGTACCAAACAAGGTTTATTGGCACAGTGGGATGATCCCCTGCTTGCCTTAAAAACCTTGATCCATAGATGTTCCAGCTCTCCTATCAGGCCATGTGTGCTAGTGGGGAACATACTTGCATTTAACCTGGATACATTTTTATCTGGATCTGCACATCGATGCCTTCTGCTTTGTCCACTGTCCTTGGCCAGACACAGAGCTGGTCCCTACACTGTTTAATAATGGGTCTTAATGGAACAGATAGAAAACAAACAATCTTATCTTATCAGTTTAAATTTTTTTACCAAATCAACATTTGCCACTTCCTGTTCAGCTCTCCAACTGTGACACGTTACAACATCTCTCCTGGCTGCCCCATCTTCTCCCGTCAAACATCCGATGTCTCGTCTCAACCAATAAGCACCTACCCACCAAATCTAGACTGTACGAACACCCAACCCTCAAGATGTCCCTTAGCGCTATGACGACGGACGAACTGGCAGCCATTGCCACGCAATATCTCGTAACGTACAGTAAGGTAATGATTGGAAACTCTGAGATAATTTTGGCATTTGTTTAGAATAAAGAAAGAGAAAAAGAAGTATAGAAAGAAAGAGAGAAAGAAAAACAGAAAGAACGAAAGAAAGGATTGTAATGGATTAGTAAACTTGACTAGAATACCTAGAATACCTAGAATGTTAAGAATTGTTAATGACAGGGAAAATTGCCATGGGACAGACTAAGAACAAGTTTTTTTTAGAAAAGGTTAACTGCTTGTGTAGATACAGAGAAATAAGACAGTAATAGACAGTGATCAATGAAATGTGTAGACAGTGTATTTTCTTTTACTCTTTTTACGTAAAGAAACTTCACCCAAGCCAGCTGACTTCGTTAATGAATACAACAGGGGTAGACAACCCATTGTGGCTTACACTGATGGTGGAAGAGTTACGCATCTTTGGTAGCTTCCAACAGATGGACCGACGGATCGCCGAACTGCCGACATCGTTGAATGAATTCCTGGTTCAAGTTTTCGACAGATTGGTAACGGAGGATCAGCCACGGAATCTTGTGAAAAAGGTCGGGGGTTTGGATTATATACTGAGGAACTGTTTTCTTTGCCTTCCTTTCTTTCTTTCTTGCTGTTTTTCTTTCTCTCTTTCTTTCTATTTTTCTTTCTTTCTTTCTTTCTGTTTTTCTTTCTCTCTTTCTTTCTATTTTTCTTTCTTTCTTTCTTTCTGTTTTTCTTTCTTTCTTTCTGTTTTTCTTTCTTTCTTTCTGTTTTTCTTTCTCTCTTTCTTTCTATTTTTCTTTATTTCTTTCTCTCTTTCTTTCTGTTTTTATTTCTTTCTTTCTTTCTGTTTTTCTTTCTCTCTTTCTTTCTGTTTTTCTTTCTCTCTTTCTTTCTGTTTTTCTTTCTCTCTTTCTTTCTGTTTTTCTTTCTCTCGTTCTTTCTGTTTTTCTTTCTTTCTTTCTGTTTTTCTTTCTCTCTTTCTTTCTGTTTTTCTTTCTCTCTTTCTTGCTGTTCTTCCTCCTTTCTTTCTTTCTTTCTGTTTTTCTTTCTCTCTTTCTTTCTTTCTTTCTTTCTTTCTTTCTTTCTTTCTTTCTTTCTTTCTTTCTGTTTTTCTTTCTATTTTTCTTTCTGTTCTTCTTCCTTTCTTTCTTTCTATTTTTCTTTCTCTCTTTCTTTCTATTTTTCTTTCTCTCTTTCTTTCTATTTTTTTTTCATTCTTTCTTTCTTCCTTACCCAGTCCGGTTTCCTAATCCTTTGCAGTGTTATAGTATGTTGCTAATTTTGCACTAGACAGACTTGAATCTTTATTTCTAAATATTTTGGCCAATAAAATATGAATGAAATCTCTACATTTTTTTACATTGTCAGGTTCTATGCCTGACTGCGTGTTCCAGGTATGGCTTGCCATCAGACCAGGTCTTGCAGATCTGCGGTGACGCCAAGACAAAGGAAGCCATCCCACTTCTTGACTGGTTACAGGTCAAAAGGTTGCTGAGGCCTTACTTACGAATGAGTGGATTCCTAGGGGAGATCATCACCTTCTCTCACGAAGCCGTCCGTAAGGTTGGTGTTGCGTGTCAGTGATGATAGTTTATTTATCGAGTCCCCTTTATACCACTATAAGCAGTGTAGGGGCTCTGAAGGTGCACATGGCAAATGGAAGTAAATCCAAATGTCAATGAGGACTTACACCACCCATCACCTAAGACATGGCTAGAAAGACTCTGCATCAGGAATTAAAGGCTAGCAGGTGATGAGCCCACTGCGTCCAAACCTCTTTACCAGCAAATTGGACAACAATGTACTATGAGGTCCATACATTTTACCAGTAAACACATTGCTGTTAATTCAGTTATAGGACAACTGAGAGCTTCCACCTGTAATTCAGTGATGATAGAAATAATTGCAAAAAGAATAGCAATGACTAGAATACTAGTTTAGTCTATCTACAGTCGTGCCCACTCCTTGAAATCCACAGAAAGACCATATTATGGACCAGTGAGGCCCCTCAACTGGAGAAACTATGGAGCACCAAAGAACAACTCCGGCAGACGACAGCGTTTGTGGTCAAGCCAGGAATTACCATATGAAGTAGACATCGAAATTGAAGGAGAAGAAGAATATTAGTTTATTGTTAATGACAAGGAAAAATGTAATGAAACAGCATAAGGACAATGTTTAAGAAAAATTATTTCAAAGATTTTTGAGAAAAGGTGAAGTACATCTGTAGATGCTGGGAAAAGAAGCCAAAAATAGGTTGTGCGTAAGGTCGGCGTTGCCTGTCATTGATGATAAGGTGATTAGGATGCCAGGAGACTGTGAGATTCAGGGTTTGAACCCTGGTAATGTTCATGGGAGGTTTTTGATGATGAATTTTTGAGAAAAGCACTTGACACCATTTTTCCTCACTTGACTTGTATTCTTGACAAACTCTCCATCCTCTCCACCCCCTCCATATCCTCCATCCTCTCCACCAGGCTGTTTTGGATCACTTCCTGTCCCAGAAATCTGACGTCTGCCACTGGCACACTGTCCTAGCAGACTACTTCCAGTTCTGGTGCGATAATGGACACCTTCGGGTCTGGTACCTTCCCTATCACATTCAGAAAGCAGGATTACGTCAGAGGTAAAATGAGATGGCACTTTGACATGTTTGAAATATTCTCCATTTAATTAATTTATCAATCAGGTGATTCCATGCGTTGGCATTGGTGACCATAGCCTCACCCGGGAGCCGGTGGCGCAGTGGTTAAGTCACTCGCCTTTGGTTCGAGAGGTCGTGGGTTCAAATCCTGGCAGAAGCACTGGATTTTTTCTTAAGACCCTGATCCCACTTTGTGGCGCTGCACTGAGGCTGAGACCTGGGTTATTCCGGTCTACCCTTGGGATAGACCCTAGAGACACATTTCTTCCTGGGACGAATGAAGGGAATTTTCTTTTTTAAAAATTCTTTCATTTAATTTTCACTGGCGTTTGTGGCACAGTGTTTAGGCTTGCCCTGACATTGCAATGTGTTATAGATGAGAAATGTGAAGGAGGAAAATCAAAAATTTTAATTGAAAAAAACCGTATCCAGGTCTGTGCCCCACCAATACATATGGCCTGATACAGAGCAGGGAAATCTAGGGATCAAGATTTTTAAGGCAAACCTTGTTTGGTACAAGAAGCAATACACTGTTCAATATTACTCATATCTGGACCAGACAACATGGCATTGTAGCCTCAAGTGTACATCCAACAGCTATAGAAACTGGAAATGTTACCAAAGAGGCAAACTTCAGGTATGTATTCTGTCATATTTAAAGGACTTTATGAGGTTAACGTCCATGACAGATTCATTAAAATAGCATTCAAGAGAGTGACAAAGAAAGTCCAAAAGAGAAGGCCACTTATGGTCACTAGCCTGGTACAAATTGAAATCTACCCAATGGGCTGATCACCTACTTGATGTCAATTTTTGATCCTCAGGGTTATCTGCTCTATGTTCAGCACAGAGCTGACCCCTGTACTGCGCGACGCAATATTTCAATGGAATGGATAAGACTAAAGGAAAGCTAGATAGATATTCGTAGGATTTTATTTTGATACTCATAATATAGAAGAGAAATTTCAACATTCTCTTCGACTTTGTTAAGTCATCCATCTATGTCCTAAACTCTGAAAAGGTTCCAAGAAAAAAATCTACCAAATTTAGGACAAGAACCTAAAGTGTATGTTGTGAAAGACCATTGTTGTGATCCTTTGTTTTCCTCCCACACTCCCCAATTTATCTTCAACCACCCTGAAGGATTTTACCCATCACACACATACCGATATACATAGACAGGAAATATTATTTTCATTATTTGTTAAATAAAATACTTGCTGTGTAAAAAGAATTGATGAAAAAAATAATAAGTTCGAACGGCCATTACTGGCAAAACGTTGGACGGTCTTGACAGTCTTGAGCAGAGCAAATGGTAATCCTGGCACAACAGAGTTCATCAGGGAAATCCCGAATTTTAAGACAATTTCCAGATTTTGGAATGAAAATCCCAGGTTTTAAGACAATTTCCAGATTTGGAAATGAAAATCCCAGGTTTTAAGACAATTCCCAGATTTTGGAATGAAAATCCTAGGTTCTAAGACAATTCCCAGGTTTTGGAATGAAAATTCTAGGTTTGAAGAAGATTCCCAGACTTGTAATTAAGTTCAAACAAGTCCAGCCCCAACTATCTAAATACATTTTGATGACTGCTGCAAGCTTATTAGCTTTTAATTTTGTTGAAACTACATTCCAAAAAAACCAGTTGTAACAAATTCTTGGGAACAGTATAATTTACTTCATTATATTAACGCTACTCATTACATTATACTCATGCGATATGCAAGGCTTGCACTGTATTTCACTGTTACTGCCCTTGTCAGTGAATGCTGAGTAAGGAGTCAGTGTAATAGATTGGTATGCGGTTTTGCATCACTTGTGTTTATGAATTGGTCAGAGTGAGTCCTGATGATAACTAAACAAATGTGTTTCAATGAAAAATCGAGTGAACTTTTCGTTACGTGCATGTATTTTGTTATAAAGGCGTGGAAAATTTTGTAATAAACCTCACGCACAATTTATATTTGTTACAATCCAGACTTTCGGGACATTTTACTTTAAAGCTACTTTTGTTTTAAAGGATTTTGTTATAACCATTTTGAAGTGTATATAATATATTGGAGATGTTATCATATATATTGAAACTGTCCTATTTTTATGGAAAATATAATTAAACCCGCTGAAGCCAATGTTAAGTAATAATATACAAGGAATATTTTTATGAACCCTTTTAATTTTTTTCAATCAAAAAGAGCACCAGAAAGGAAAAACTAATAAGGATGTACAACAAGTCATTTGTATAAAACATGTTTATTCATTACAAACGTGTAAAACATACGCAAGTGATTTTGGTGAAGGCTTAAACAATTCAAATTTATGATAATACTGCCACTGCATCTTACAATATTTACCTTTATTCTTAAGAGCATTCTTAGTTCTATCTATCAAAATATTTAGAACATAGGCTAGTCGTGTAGCGTAATATCAAATAACAACAAAAAATTAACAAAATTGACATTGTGACTTAAAAGTGACGTGTTTACTCAATTGAGCTTCTGCTACTTAGTACCTGAATTCAGTACTAGAGAGGTCTGGATCATAAACATACACACAAATAGGACCAAAGGTGGTAGGTCGGTAAGTAGTTAAAAAACAGCTGGATGTTTTATTATAAATGAAACGAAACAATCCTGAAGTAGATATTTGCTGAATGATGAATGCCGATGTTGAATGAAAAGTTTCATCAATTTTTGGAAACTTGAAAAGAGAGAATGAATTCTTTAATTTATTTTGTCTCATAAATAATATAATATAAATTTAAATTGTAAACGTTGTCAAAATTCTTTTTTATTTTTGTTTTTGAAAGAATCTGAAACCTTTACCATAACATGTGTAATAAAAGAGGGCATTTTAACATGTCCTTGAATACAAAGAGGAAATGATTGAAACATAGTGGATTAACTTGTATTATATATAACATTTCAGAACAATTAAACGGAGGAGAATGTACCTTTTAATTTTTTCCAAAAAAAACAAAAAACCCCAAACATTACCCATAAAATCTGTACATATATATTAAAAAAACAACAAATGAACAAGCACTGTTGTGATGTTAATGTGTTTTAATAGCTTTGAATGGGAAGATTGTAGAAAGCTGACTTTTCCATTTGTTTGACATCCACTTCCTTGAAGTGGACACTTGGCTCTCGGGTCATTGGGCGCTCACAAGAAGTGTCCCCACCTGAAAAAAAAAAGAATCAATTAACACACATTTTACAATACATTAAAAAGTCTATACTAGCATTAGCTAAAGGAAGATGAAAGCTACTTTTTTTATTTTCCTGATTCATGTTAATAAATAGACAGATTTATGATGTCGAGGTCGAAATTTGACAGCCAATTTTCTTGGTTTTTTTCCATATTATCGGGTACCAGTACCTTTGAGATGCATCAGTTGAAGAGACAGACTTTTCATAAAACCCAGGCCTGTCTCCTTAATGTAGAACTTAAAACATAATTTGAAAAACAAATAATGACTGGCAATGTAAAGAGATAAAGAACAGAATTTAACAGACATGCAACATTACAAGTGAACATCGAAAATGATTGAAGACTATGGCAGGAATCATTGACCTAAACCATAAAGGTTAAAAAAAAAAAACCAAACAACATAAAGAACTCTGGAATTATTAAAAATCAATTCAATATTCACTTTTATTCATTTTTGTCAAAGTCTTTAGCAATAAGACTTAATTCTGTGAGTACAAATTTGAGGTTATATATTTAAGATTAGATGTATTAAAAATAACAAATTATCTTTAAAAAAATTATTTGACATAAGGTAATTTGAAAAGTTCAGGCAGATTTCAAATATAAAATAGGAAATGGAAATAAAAGGGTGACTAAGTTGTTGGATTTCTTGATAGGTTTCGAGATTCAATATCACATGAGAAGAAACAATAAAATATGGATAAATCACAACCCAGTGTGTAAACAATAGTAAACATATATGAAAATGTAGACAATGAATGGCATTTAATAATGTATGGCATTTATATATAGTGCTTATCCAAGATTTCACTACAGTAGCACATTTGACTCGGGAAATTTGTGGAACATTTAATATATGCCACATACTGATTAACAGTGTAACAATTTTTGGTCAAGGACAACACTGCTTACAACTTTTGCAATTCATTAAACAATCAGCATTGAGAAATAGTTTGTGGAGTCAAATAACAGGAAAGTGATTTACATACGATCTTCAATTATTGCCTTCTCTGAGGTTTTAAGTGTTTTTGTCTTTGTTATTAGATGCATGCAAATACATTCTCAAATTACCTCATAATCAATGTCACTTGAATTAACCATCTCATACAGTGTATCTTTTGTCTTTCAAAGATACAGTGAAAGGGATAACGACACCCAAAATTTATATTGATTGAAAAACTAAAAAAATCAACCCAACAAATAAATTATCCAAGTGAACGAAAGTAACACAGTTACAAACTTTTAACGAGGTGTTTTAAGCCATCTCAATCTCCAATCTGAGGAAATTCATGAAAGCAGTAATTGTTTTCAAAATGGGTGAAGTTGATGTTATCATGCTATAGCCACCTTTTCATGAAAATAATAAAAAATCTGCAAAATAATAATAATATACAACCTTTGTTTGTTTGTTTATCGAGTCCCCTTTATACCGCAATAAGCAGTGTTGGGGCCAGCCATATGTCAAGCTTTGAAGGGTG
>JARFNW010131190.1:0-11386 GCA_031763155.1 Dirona albolineata | reverse complement strand
AAGATAATTTGATTTGATAATGCATCCGTGATAAAATGACAAATTTCAGCTCAAGGTTTTTTAAATGATTCAAAATTGCTTTGAACAGTTTGGTCTTCCATAGAATCAAATCATAGGTCTTGCAGCCATTGGGAAAATGTGTCAGCCTTCAGTTTTTACATAAATATTGCAGTAATCTCTGCTTAAAGGTGTTACGAAGAGCCAAAGATTTATGCTAGTAGTAGAAGTGAAATACAGTGAGAAAAAATATTGCTTGAGACGAAACTTTAAGTACTTGAACAGTATAAGAAAAGAAAACCTAACGTTTTTTCCCCCTCTCCAGATCATTATCAACGGACGAACCATTGACGGTCTGATGGCCTCAGCTCTAACCATGACCAACATCTCTCCTTACGACGGACCTCCTTGTAATGTAAATCCTTGCATGAATGATGGCGTATGTATCCCCATGCTCAACAGGGTGGAATGTCGCTGCCCCTCAGACTTTGTGGGCAAGAACTGTGAAAAACGTGAGGCATTTATTACTATTAGCTTGTGGTGTTAAGATATGTCGTGTTCAATCGGTAATTGTTAAATGCCTATCTGTCATGGTTTTTTTTTTACTATTCACCCATATTGTTTTGTTTTTTTTGGTTTTTTTGGGTTGGGGGGGGTCCTGGTAAACTTTCACATTTCAGTGCAAAAGTGTAAGGAACTGTCAAAGTGCAAATTTTCATGTTTCTAATGTTGCTCTTTCTGGCATAGGGTAAAGGCTAAGGGGAAGATTGTGTATTATATATACCCCTTCTGACATAGACATCCATTCTGCTCTTCAGCTACGTACTCTGAATCAGACAGTCAGCAAGGATGATCAATATTCTTTTACTTCCATACAAAAAATCTATAATAATAGATGTGAAATGTTTCCCCACACTAATAGTCTTCTATGATCACTGACAGCCGTCTGCACAGAAACAAAAATGTATTTCTCTTTATTTTGATGCATGAATTATTTTCAGCTGAAGTTTGTTTGTCCTATCTCACCCCCAATTCCCCTCCTTTTAGGCTATGACCGTATTGATAAAGACCAGCCTATACAATTTGATGGACTGACCTACCTCAGTTACCCCAATGAAGTCTCACGAAGGTGAGTCACTGCTGCTGCCATTTCGTACAATCTGCTATAGCATATATTTTGATTTTTATTAAATGTTGATAAATCTTTTTATCTTCTTTTTTTTGGGTATCCCGCCTTGTTCTAGTTTTAAATCAAAATGGGTCATCGTGGAAGTTTTTTAGCACTCACCTGTTTTTCTCCAAAATGCATGTATATTACACTTTGTAAAGATATATATATAAGACATTGTTTCACTATGGACTCGTCACTGTTGTGGTCATATTATATATAGTGCCATCCTCAACAGGGTTCAAATCTACTAACTGAAGAAAAGAAAATCTCAACAGGCCTAAAAGCTAAGGCAATTTCAACATCATCTGTTCATGATATTTAATGACATTTTCTACAAAGAGGTCATGATTTACCTTTCAGACAAAAAGGACAACAGAATAACGCTTTCAAGGTTGTCTTCCGCACCTCTCAAGCTGATGGAGTTTTGTTGTTACAAAAGGGTGGGGATTCGGCAGAAGATGACTATCTCAGCCTTGCCATCAGCAATGGGTTCGCTGAATTTTCGTATAATCTGGGCAAACAGGACCCTGGCAATCTTCACATTATCCGTTCCAAGGAGAAGGTGAACGATGGAGACTGGCACACAGTCTCTGTGGAAAGGTGAGGAAAACCTCTTTTTTGTTTTAATTTCATTTTTTTATGTCACTGTAAAGCACAGCTACGCACTACTATTTAGTCATTACTATTTACTATTTTGACACGGTTTCATGATTTGCATGCCAGCCGTAGTAAAGCTGATTACCTAATTTTCAAAATGTATTTCTTACAATTGTCACAGGAAGGGTCCTTTGAGAGCAGAATCCCATTGTCTCTCCTCTTACAAATGTTCTTATTTTCATTACACTGTTCTATCATAATAATAATAATAATATGCACATTTATAATGCGCCATACGCCCCTCCTTAAAGGAGGGCTCTGGGCGCATAACAATCTAACGATGAAGGTACAAACACTCAAACTAGACAAAGAAATATATCTCAAGGAAACGCCTGTCTATATAAATACGTTTTGAGCCGGTTTTTAAAGATATATCATTTTCCCATTCAAACTGTACAAAGTAGTAGGGGGATCTTCTCCATGCACAGTCCTGGATAATGTACAAGGCACCTACTATGTGCATTAATCCAGCTGGGATCGGATATTTATCCAAAATTGAAGACAATAAGGTAACCAGCCCACTTAGCCCAAATAGAATAAAAGCTATGTAGACTTGAGTAAAAATCGGAGTATGCAAATAGCTTCAATTTCAATGATTGACTGCACAAAAGCGACGTTTGGACCGACAGGCCTTTGTCAAGCAACAATTAACAAGAAACAATCACAAGTAAAACATAGATCTAGTCTTGGTGTCTACCCGTCTGATGTAGAAACTGGGTGAATTTTCCGAAGGCAGGGAAAGATTCTTATTTGGACCAGAATGAATTATACTAAAGTAGGGGTATATTGTAGAGGTATTGTTTTTGTTCTTACATTAAAATAATGCGAAATTATAAAACAAATAATCAACACAGAGATTTTTTTTTATTACAAGTGGACAAGTATCTTTGGCAACAGCCAAGCCACTCGACTACTTGGAATGAAAGCACCATAATCCAAACCACCCATTGTTTTGTTTTATTTTTAGACGTCAACGCAAGGGCACCCTGAAGGTGGATGATGGAGAGGAGGTGGTGGGCAGTTCCCTGGAGGGCACCAAACAGTTGGACACGGATGGATTACTGTGGGTTGGGGGCCATATGAGTCTACCGTGGTATCTACCAACCACTAGGAACTTTATGGGTTGTGTGGACAAGGTGGAGGTCAACGGTGTAGAGTTGCATTTGTTGGATGACAAATATGACCGTAGCTCTTCCATCGCCTTCTGCACATAATAATAATAGATAAAGTAGGACTAGGACAGTTAGGGGAGGGAGGATATTAGGATAGGGCTTGTTTCATGTGTTGATTGAAATACACGCCTTTGGATCTTATTGTAAGAATGTTTTCTGTGTGGTTCGTGAAATATGTGATGAGTTGAAAAGTTTGTAGTTGTCATTGTTTGTCCAGAGTATGACTTTTTAATAATTGAAACTCCTTCTTGAGCATAAAACTTTGTTCACTCAGTTGATTTTCTTAATAACACTTTGTGAAGTCAAGAAAGGAACAGTTTCATGGCATAATGCAGTCTAGAGGAGGGTTGGGGTTTTGTTGATGGCTTCATCCATTGGTTGTTTCTTGGATTGTTACCTTTTGCAATTATATTTTAATGAGTTTTTTGTTGTTATATTGTTTTTACTTTCAAATGGACCGAAACCGAAATACTAGATTTTGGTGCAGGTCGAACTACTGCTTAGCCTGTTATAACCTCACGTGTTGAACAGAAAATCTATCCCCTAGTTGTTGAATAAAATCTGTAGGATCAATTTGTTTTAAATCATGAAATAGGAAGCAGGCCCTCTATGCCCATGAATTAAAAACAGAATTAACAATGGAGGAAGTCACAGAAATGAGATTTGAATGTTGGTGACCAGCTATGACATGGGTAGAGAATAACGACATTGTGCTGGCTGGACCGTATCGTTCAAAGAGGTAAATTCATCAGGCCCTTTTGAGTGGAGCAGACTGCAAACGTTTAATAAAACACTTGATTAAATGGAGGGGATAGACAAAAAAGTTGAACAGAAATTAATTTACAGATAGAATATGAGGGGTTTTGATATTGCCTATCAGGCATTGAACGAGGTCTTGGGAGTTTTGCGATTTTATGATTTTTCAACAAAAGGTCATTAGCTTTTAATCCAAATATTCACTTCTGCTTTCAGAAATCATTTTTAATATTTCTGTGAATATTATTTGAACAATTTTGATGTATTGTAATTATACTAATTGACTCGTTCCGCTATATTTAATTGGATGATGAAGTGATTGTGTTGTAACAAATAGACATTGCAGGCTTTTGCATTGCGCCACACATAAGATCTGCACCATTCGGTAAACTGTAAGCATTGGTTGAAAATATGTTATCTGAAAACAATTGGAGAAATTGTCTGAGCAGATTAGTTGGAACTTGGCATTTCAAATTTGTTTACGTTCATTATAATGTAAGAGATCCAAGAGCTTCATTCTTTGTAAATAACTTATTACCAGTACACAACCATTCAATGTTCTAACCCTCATACAAATTTCCTATGTGAATATGACCAGACGCATTCTATTATATTTCTTTTCATCAGTTTCACAAGAAAAACACTAACGATATGTTCTCATTAATCTGAATAATTCATCCAAATCTTCTAACGCAGGCTTTTGAGAGTTGAATGATAGAATTACATTTCAGAGGAAATCATGCAAGGGTAGAACCAATCCACTACAAAAATGCCTTAGATCTATCAATCCCTGGAAAGGGTTGTTATAAGATATTTTAAATCAAGAACAATCCAAAAGTAGAAAACCTGATTGAATCTGAGTCATCTCCAGTCCCTTTAGCAATGTGGTTTTGGTGGGTGATTTTGTGAAGTAGGCATTGTACTGACCTGATTAACTTTAATAATCTTTGCACTTCAAGTTCATATCATTAGTAATAAAAGTACTCATACAAAGTATCGTTGTGCTTTGTGTATACATAATATACATTACTACTAATGCATCATAGATTAATCACATCATGTATTATCATTGAAATGATTATTGCCTTGTGTTGCAGACTTGACAAGGGAAATTTTGATCTGCCGTTTTTATTGTCATGATACAGACATTGATAACACCATGCCACTCCATTTGTACACAAGTTTATAAAGATATTTATTTAGTAATTAAAATAATTTTCTAAATTTAAATGGCAATGGTCAAAGCGGTATCATTTGTACTGGTGAAAAGAATATAATATTCTCTTTTAAACGAGATATACAATAGTAAACAATTAGTAAGTGATGGTTGTTGCATGCACATGAATAGAATACAGGTACAATAATATTATAAGATGCTACAGATTGAAAAAAGAATTGCCGCAAATGACATGGAAATGTTTTAAATGTTCTATGTGTAGGCATTGAATGAAGAGGTGGATTTATAGCTGAG
Source organism: Dirona albolineata (assembly GCA_031763155.1). Taxonomy (NCBI): domain Eukaryota; kingdom Metazoa; phylum Mollusca; class Gastropoda; order Nudibranchia; family Dironidae; genus Dirona; species Dirona albolineata. Next base: position 6,162 of record JARFNW010131190.1, on the reverse strand, counting down.
ATCCATGAACATCAAGGCAACTACAATCTCAAATTCAATTCATGTATTTTGACAATAGCTCTGGTTTATTTTGATATATATATATGTTTTCATGTACAATTCTGATGATATACCTATATTATATATACATATTAAAATCTTGAAGGAACTACTTCTCCATGTCGGTTGTGATTGATTGGCCTTCTTGGCTTCTGATGCCAAAGAAATGTGCCAATAGATCTTAACATAATCTTATGATATCGGTTCGCCCATCATCCAACCGCGTTATAGCTTCAAATTAGCATTATACCTAATTGATATAATATTATGTGTGTAAATTAATTGCAAACCTAGGTTTGTTATGCTTGGCCATGTCTTGATATTTATTCTCATTGCAGTTTGTGTGATATATATAAAATATATAAAAGACTTTGTGTCATGTATAAATGATGTATTGTCAGCGATTGCATGCGAGTTGAAGAAACGGTTATATCAAGTCTTTTTTATTTTTAGGATGGCGAGAGGGATGGGGTGGTGGATCCATTCTGCTGTCATACAAGTTTCAAAGCTTTTCTGATAAGACAGATATGATCAGACTTGGATTCTCTCCTTTCCAGAAATTTAAAAAAATCAATTATGGAGAAAAAAAAGGTCTTAGTTTTGGATCAAATGGTACAGGTACCCTACAATTTAAGAGTATCATAAAACTAAAAGATTTGTGAAGACCTCAGGCCATGGTAGAATCAACTTTTGTACAATCCTATACTGCATAACATATAATGCATTTAAAGTGTATCTAGACTCACAGAAGAATGGAGAGCATTTTATGAAAGGAGAAAGCTAATGTACCCTACATTTCTCATCAATGAATTTTGATTGGATTGTGTTTTAGTCATATAAACAAATGTTTGATTTTAGTTGTGCTTTTATGTATATCAATCTTTTCAGTTAGAGCTGCTTATTGTGTATCACCACCAGGAGTATATATTAGTATTATTACAGTATTGCAAAAATGAATCATAATTTATTTTGTAACTTGTGTAAAAGACAATTAGCATGCCAAATGTTGCAAATTTCATTTTTTTTATCTTCTTATATTATCAGTGTTGGCAACTTTTATTTGCAAATCAATTTTTTTCCCCCTTAATGTTTCTTCAAGCTTGCAAGATATCATTTCTTTCCATTAAATGTTATTTTCATTGCTCTTAATTTGCATTCCACAAAAAAAATGGACCAATTTGATAAGTTCAAATTTATGTACATCCATATCTGCTGAGAAAGTAGTGCTACATATTTACAAAATCAGAGTAGTTTGCGCAGGGATCAAACATGTCATTTTTTCCACCATTGTATTTGACGACATAGTGGCACAGTCAATCAGTTTATTTTAGTTTCTAAGCATTGAGAAAGAAAAAAAATGAACATTTCATAGTTGTTGTGAGATCTGGCAAAGGGGTCTCAAAGTCATTGGTTGGCATTTTTCAGTAAAAACTTGCTATGAATTTTGAAGGTTACATGAGCTGAAAACTTTGGGATACATTTATGTGCGCTTTAAATCTGTAAATTTAGAAGCAAATGGTTTCTTATAATTGAAACCAACTGCATCTTAGAACTATTCCAGCCTTTAAATTTGTTGACACCCCTAAAGTGCAATAGTTTTATTCCATTGGTATCTTACTCTCAATTTAAGCCGATGTGAGACCCCTTTGGTTAGATGGCAGATGGCATCACGTTTATAGAGCTTGACAGCCATGTTGGAACCCAGTTTGTTTGTGTTTACTACTACTACTATTTTCGTTGTTGTTTTCCTGAATCTTCACCTTGATGCCACTTTTCTGAGTGCATTTGCCTTTATTTTCCATAATCAAATTGAAATGGAAATTCACTGATGAATCCAAGATAGAGAGATGAAGCAGTAGTGGAAATTTTCAAAAAAAATTAAATTTCAACAAAATGTACACTTTTTCTTCAGGGGTTTTATTTTAATTATTGCAACAGGGGGCTAATAATAACTTTTTATAATAATGAAATTGTGATTGTGTAAACCAACAGTGGAATCAGTTCCTGCAATTTGATCGTAATGGGATAAAAAAAAGTCACAAATGACAATTTTAGTGTTGGGAAACCATTTCAGATTGTTTCCAAATTATTATAACATAATGTTGTTTAGATGGTTGTTTTTTGTGTATTTGTTTTTGTCGCACTGAATCCCTGCTTGTCTTGGCATTTTAACCTGGTCTGTTAAAACTTGTCAAATACAACCTTTTTCACTTATGGAACTATTCAGATTTTAGTTATTTTTTTACACATGAATGATAAAGCATATAAGTGTTATTTAACATAACGATTGTTATACTTTATTGTTACTGATGTCTTAAATCAATTGTAGATTGTTGGTTAACATCAGAATTATTTTACTATAGTTAGCTTCAGCCATTTTATGAGTTAATCTGGCACATTTATCATCAATTTAATCAACATATTTGTAGCATTGTTATTGTCATGGAGAGGATTTAGGAAATAAGTTTTGGTGTCCAATGTTACAGGCTATAGAACAAAATTGAAGTGTAGGAGTTGTAAAGTGATGAATTAACATATATTGTGGGATTTATTTTAGTTTTGACCTTGCTTGTTTTTCCCAAGCAAAATGTTTTGCAATAAAAGCCTCTGAATAGACTGCATCAAATCCCATTTTCATGCTTATTCCATGTTTCTGTCATCCTTAATGTTTATACCAATATTATATATGAATATAATATACTTACTATATGTGTATTTTACTACTATATTCTTCCTTGTCATGTAATAAAATTGAAGTACATTCCTAACAAGCTCTGTGTGTATTCCATCTATTCCTTAGAGTTTTTATTTTGATCTGGAAAAGAAGACGTTTGAAGACTATGTAGGGCACACTTTTTTTTCATTTTTATACCATTAATTGTAATATTACAGAGAGGTGTTGATAACTAAGACTACAAGATTACAATAACGCTTAATATTGAGTGTGCCCTCCTTCGGCATTCACCATCTGAGCAATATGGGTTAGCATTGTGCATACGAATACGAAATGCTTTGCTGTCAGTACTGTCACTTGAGGAAGGTTGTTCTTGTCCTGAACAAGCACTTCCTTCCATTCCATTAGTTCCTGCACAGTCTGGATGTTTTTGGTTGTTTCTTTTTGTTTTGTTTTTTTGCGTTCACATGACAATCGAGACAAGTGGTGTGATTGTGCTGGCCGAGGGAGGAATGGAACATTCTGTTGATGGAGAAAGTTTCCACAGCTGGCCGTTGTATGGGGGCGGGCGTTGTCTTGTTGAAATACTGGCAGTTCTGTGTTCCATGACATTGATGGGGCGGGACGTCATGTGCTTGGAGAATCTTCCCAGAACGAGTTGAATTTATCATCTGCGCACTTATGCCACCCCATACCATAACATCACCACCACCAAATGGTTGAACTTCAACAATGTTCTCGTCTTGAAAACGTGTACATGTCGGTCTCCAAATTCTTATCCGCCCATCTGATTGAAAGACATTGAAGCCACTTTTGTCACTGAAAAGCACAGCATTGCACTGGGGTTGCTACCATCTCTGGTGAGCGAGGGCCCATTCTAACCTTTGGAACTGTCATAATATTATCATTAATTTGTCCTTTTATTCAATTTTGTTCTTATAATAATGTCACTAAATTTAATGTGGTTAACAAATTTGAGTTGTGACGCAATTCAATCAAATCAAAATTGATTCGCTGAGAGTTAACCAGGGAAATTCCACAATAAATCATTTCATTTTGTTTTGTAGTTTGGAACATCGATATATATATATATATATGCATTTTCATTTTAGATGTAAATTGCAAACCTTGATCATATTTTTCAAAGTTTGAAGAGTTACATATCAATCGAATAGGGATTGGATAGGCTTACTGACTGTACCATCCATTTTTATGTCAGGTCTTTCTACAAGGAGACAATACGCACAACATAGTGGTGTATTTATTTTGTGACTCTGTAATAGTATCTATTCAACAATAGTAGGATGATCACACCACATAATAATCTGTGCCCTCATTGAATCAGAATCAGAACTTCATACTTGAATACGTCCTGGGTCACCTTTGCCAACACCCAAGTTGGAAGTTTGATCTGATTAGCAAGTTTATTCTCTACTATCCCCATGACACCATCAGGTGCTGTTGACTCTGATCGCATGGCTGTCTACTACAAAGGTCACTCATCCAAGTAATAACTACGCTCAAAGTTGCTGAACTTACCCACCGTGCAACACGAGTACCATGTGCCACGGACTCCACACAATGGCCAATATTATTGCTATATTTTATGTTGATTCAATTACAATTCTGGGGGATTATGTGTTTCAAACTACGCCTCATACAGCTGCTAGAATGATGATGATAGTGGGATAATGTTACAGTGCCAGTAAGAGACAAAAATAGAAATAGAAAAAAGATTATCGTCGCCCGGGGAAACAAACCCATGCCTGCCACAGCAACACCGCCTCACCGTGAACAGAAAACCAGCTCACTATCTCTGAGCTAACCCTCCACCCCATGAATAACATCCCATTGTAAAAAAGATGGCATCAACCTTATTGACCAGACCAAGTGACAATTGCTCCACAACTGCTGGGATTAGGGACAGGCCTTTCCTCCAGTCCTAGTTGGGTAGGTGGGTCGGGCTTGGGCTATCTTTTTACAACCAATGTTGAATGTTTTAGACCTTGTTTAGTGAAAGCTTTTATCAATATTTATTGCTGTTAAAAAAAAAAACCCATGATTTTCTGACTCCTTGCTTAATCAGAGGTCTGGTTCAATCCCTGCTCATTGAATATGTGTACTGTATTATCATTGTTACATTTCAAATGTTAATGAGGAAAAAACAAATTTCAACTTTCAAAACTTTTATTACATTCAAATTGACAAATCAAAAAGAATAAATAAATCTATTGCATCACTAAGACCTCAATCTATGGCCAAAACTCCTAAGATATAAGAAGGTGACAAAATCTATCACTTCTAATGATCAATCTTTGATACCTTTAACAGTATTATGACTATGGGTGCATGACTATCACAGGGGGGGAAAAAAGGCAAACTATACTTACTAATAAATTTAATTTGTTTGCAGGTTCCTATGCCCAATGAGGAGGTGGTGGTGGTGGTAGTAGTAGAGTAGAGTAGTAGTAATGGTGGCAGGGGGAATGTTAGCCTGATATCTTGCTGGAAGACATGCACCCATAGCGATGAACAAATATGGAAAGGAAAAGAGCAACAGCAAAACTCACTGTAGAATATGATTCAGAATAAAACAAGTGCAATGCAACAACTATAACATTTATATACATTGATACTCAATGTAACAAAAAGTATCACTTCTTGTGATCACTTTTTTTATTATATGTAAAATTCAACAACAAATACCGCAACATCAAAAAGTGACAAAAAGTATCACTTCTTATGATGACTTCTCATAAACTCCCTATAAAAAATATATCAAAATTATATATGTATGTACAATGTGACAAAAAGTATCACTTCTTATGATGACTTTTGAGATAATAAAGCAAATTATGTTCGTTTACATAATATATCGATATGTATAGGTCAAATCAAATCAAGACAATATAACAGGTTTCAGCAAGTTTTGAGGAACCGACATTTAACATGAAAGTTACTTTGGTGAATACAACAGAAAACTTTTTACCAATCATATTCCACAATAAACAAAATTGTTAGATTAGATATATAACATCTTTGTCATAAACATCCTTCAATATCAATAGTACCTATATTTTTCATTCTCCATGAAATGCCAGCTTCTCAAAACATCTGCTCAATAGTTATCATCACAAAACAAATCATATTTTACACACACAAAAATGATTATACATAAGATGCAAATCAATAGAATAGGGTAATAAATGCTAAATGCCATGTGTGAATTATAGTAGAGCAACAACAAAAAATTAATTACTTTCAGTACCGGTAACCCCCATGAAATTTTAGTGCTAATATTTGTTCAGAACACATTATATGACCTTGGGTGCAAAAAAACAAAATCATTTTCTTTAAACCAAAACATAAAACTTGTTTGTTTGTTTATCGAATCCCCTTTATTACCGCAATAAGCAGTGTAGGGACCAGCCATGTGTCAAGCTCTGAAG
>JARFNW010131179.1:0-11389 GCA_031763155.1 Dirona albolineata | reverse complement strand
TCATCATCATCATCATCATCATCATCATCATCATCATCATCATCACCACCACCACCACCACCATCATCATCATCACCGTCGTCGTCGTCATTGTATTATGTTTCGAAGGATTTGAGTAAAGGGGCACAACAACAAGTAATTCAGTGAAAACGCTTGGCAATAGAGACTGAGTGGCTGAACCTGGCTCACCTACATTGGAAACTAGGCCCAGATATTATGATAATGCCAACTAAAAGAGATGTAACCGAATATAAATCACTTATTTTGACTCGCCTAGTAGTTTTAAAAAAATCACTAGAATAACAAAATTGATAATAGATTATCATTAGATTATTTTTAAAAAAAATATTAGGCGGGTACAATATTATATGATTATAGTTTCATTGTGGAAAATTACGCCATGGACTAAAAATGTCGAAAGCATCACTTCACATTGAAAAAAAAGAAAGAAAATCCTCCAAGAGTAGACTCAAGAGTGGTGTCCCTTATCAGAACGAAACCAAAATAGAACTGAGTTCAGTGATCTCTCATTTTCAACTGACAATATCTCACCATTCATCATTGAATTGGAAATCGTTTCACTCACACTGACAGCGGCAACCCTCACAAATAATACCCAGTCAAGATGGAATCAGACGATGAAGAGGTTATCTTCGAGGTGAATCGTTAGTTTACGGATCATTTCAATTTCAGTCATAATTTCCTCAGACTCGAACTGGAACTCTTTCTTCACTCTCCTCTCACTCTCCTCATTGTCACTCTCACTCTCACACTCACACACTGTCTCAGTCTCAGTGTCAGTGCTGTGAGTGTGAGTTTCTGATCCTGGTAGTCAGTGCAACAAATATATAATAGGAGACTAATAAATAAAATTGAATGACAATGGCATTGGTACTGACAGTCAAAGTAAGGCACAGTAGTGAGAAGTTTTGTGTGCAGAAAAAATAAATAGTCCACAACTTGTCACTGGACTGACCACTAGCTGGACTCTTCTTACTTCTTCTACTTTTAGGTTCTAGATAGGCTAGTCCTCGTCTGATTAGACTTTCCTTCTTCTGTCGTAAAAATAACTCAAAACTCAAGTCAAGAACTAGAGAAGTGAAGTAGAAGAGCGAATAAGATTAAGATTCAGAGGATACCAACCAGCAGTAAAGCCAAATTCAAAACTGTTCTAATTCTATGTGAACACAAATTCTAATTACCTCAATTTAAATGACAGTCAAATATAATCAATAAAGTTTATAAAGCAATTCAATAATAAATAATTAATGGATCTCTAGAAGAAGTAGAAGAATATATACGGATGGGGATAAAAAAAGCAAGTTTTGATGAATTTGAATATCTTTAAAATGGTATCTACTACTACTACTAAGTTCTCTTCTATACTATTATAATTATAATGGACCCATTGTCATTGCCATGAGATAGTTTCTTGGAACCAAATGTTAATTTTCATTGCTCTGACTTCCCATAATTTAAAGATTAATGGAATGATAATTTAAAAGAGGAGTAGGGAATTATTATATATCGCAAGATATTCTTCTTAGCCTGTCAGGAATCTATTAAATCAGTTTTAAATAAAAATGTTTACGATAAAATAAATTATTGATATATTAATAAATTTATCTAGAGCTAAAGACGCTTTCCAACAGCATCACAATGACATAAAATTATGATAAGAGCACACACTGATAATAGGGATATAAAATATGAGTATGATTTGAATAAAATGGTTGCTTCTACTTAAAAATGTAGAGTGGCGTAAATATGATGAATCAGGGAATTTGAAAGTCAACAATCTAAAAGTAACCCGTTTCATAAAATGACATTGACATGATATATATTGTATTTTTTGTATGAAACATTTTTCTCTGATGTTGGGTTTGTTTTGGTTTTGTTCACCCTTTTTTTATTTTGGCTTCCCAGAATTCAGCAGTGCATCAAGCCCTGAGAGAGATAGGTGTTGAAAACTTGGACACAGAGCCGTTGGCGTACAATGACGATGCGACACCTGGCACTCAGGCCATGGAGGAAAAGACATCAGGACCTGATATCACTAAAGACAGCGTTCACAGAATACAGACTGGTTTCCTCACCAATATGTTTTTATCCCAAGAGGAAATAGTTTCAGTGGTATAAAAATGTTGTTGTCTTTGGTCAATTGATAAAACTTTTCGTAGCTAATATGGAGAAATAGATATCTACGAAAACAATCATTGCTCTTTTTTTTATATTGATATAGATTTATTTTTTTATACCGTTACTTGTGATGTGTTATATAAAGAAGGGAAATACAATTATTGCCTGATGCAGATAAAACCAGTTATACAGCATTACGAATAAAACTTAGTCATGATATGAACACTAAAGCGAACATCTCCGCCTTAGGTTTTGGTTGTAGAGTTGTTTTGATTTTGTATAATTTAATATAGATAATTTTATTTTGTTCCTTTTCGTCATGACAGTACGACAGTTATCAAAGAAAGACGGTTGATAGGCTGAAATCATCACCCCTTTTATTAAATGATGACAGAATATTTCTGCACAGTTTTATGGACGACGGGGCTGATGAGAATGAGGAGGCAAATGAAATTGAGGAGGCGGTCATCAAGTACACTGAGCCACCGACGAGGCCTGGCCTTAATGTGTTCAGGTAAGAGTGAGTTATAATGCTGTGCCCTCTCTTTGTTTGGCAAATTAATAGAATTAGCAATGCCAAACTGATGCTACTATTACTATACAAAGCAAGGTAGGGGTAAAGTGTACGTAAAAATAATGCCTACATTTCGTGACATTTAGAATTGTTGTTTTGTTCTTTGGGTTGTTTAAAAAAAATATTATTGAATGTTCGTAAAGTTGCTTTTATGAATAATAAAGTTTTGATACTATTAGACTATTTATTCAATGAACTCGTGCAAATTATATTTTTCCGTGATTATTAACAGCTTTAAGTAGCCTTTAGTGCAGATGATATATTAACATTTTTGATATACTCTTTTACTGGAAGGATTGAGATGGATATTGAATGACCTAGTCTGCTGGGAGATAAACGATATATACAGCCTGTGAGCTTGGACATTTACATGGATACAGACTATAAACCCATCTTTATCTTATCTTTAAGTTGTCATGCCAATTTAGAAATATATGGAAACCCTATTTGTTTTCTAGAATGAAATATATCAAAACTTATATAAAAGACGAAAGCCTTAATTGATATTTAATTCTTTTCTTTCAGGGTGCTGGCTTTGAATCTCACACTATGTTTTGTGGTTTTTATGTCATATTTAGTGATTGCCCATGAACCAACTTTTATTCCTCCCGATTTTACACATCTGATGTTGATGTACGGGTCTATGTCTTACTCATTCATTTGTCCAGCTGTGGGCTTGACGCTGTTGGTTTGCCTGTTGAAAATTCTTCTCTATTGTAAGGTATGTTTTAGCCATTTTGATATGTTTTGCTATTATCCAAACCCCATTATAACACAAGGAGATGCAGGGGTCAACTACATGCCTGTCAAGGGACAGCCATCGGACTCAAAGCAGTGGCATGCAAATGCAATGGCTTTGAATTGGATCAGAAAATTAAGACAAGCAGTGAATCAGCCTACTGGCTCCAAATGCCTTTGTTGATGATTAGGGACACTAGATTTACAACATGCATTGAAGCGTGTTCAGATGTTTAAAAAAATCAAATTGTAGCCTTGGTGTTTATCTCCCTCATCCAAGAAAGGAACTGGGGATCTAGTCACTCCGGCTAGAGTGATATTTGATAAGATTTCTATTTAGAATTATTTTCTAGCATAATAAAACCTTATTACAAAGTGGCAGTTGAACAAGAAAATATAGAAAGCCTGACTAGTTTTGTTACATTTTCCCGGCTTCCACATACTGTAAAGCTGTGTATGTGCCAGCTCCATGGGCAACCTAGTAATTTATCATATCACTGGAAGTTACACTAGGTATTGATTGGGAAGGTGAGGAAGAAAGTCAGCATTCTATACTGGTGAATGGGCGACGTTATTGACAGGATCCTGATGTGTTGTCATTATGTTTGCTTAGCACTGTATGTCCGTAACAAATAGCCTTGTTACTTTACATTTCTTGTCCATCTCCCCTTTGTGTTTATAGCTACGCTATGAGATCAACAAGCTTGATGGAGTCATTAAGGAGTTTGAGAAAAGCGCCAGTGGACTGTCTCGGATAGAGAGGAAATGTGTCAGAAGGATTCGGGAATCTGAACTTGTCGCTCGAGGCTTTACTTTGTAAGCACCAATGAGAGGGTGGTGGTGTGTTGTTGGTTGGACCCGTTGAGATTAATTTCTTTTTGTGTCATATCCTGATCCTTATGTTGAATCGCAGTTACATTTATGCAATTTAGTTGACACTTGGCCCGCCCCACCCACCTCCTAAAAAACGTAATTCTGCTGTGGTCCCTGCTTCTCCAGTCTCCACATTTACAAACATTTTGACGGCGCCATCACTACTGACCACTGTTCCTGCCCCTCCTATCTCCTCACAATCCAACATTTTGCGGGTGTCATTACTACTGACCAAGGTCCCTGCTCCTCTAGTCTCCATATTTACAAACATTTTGCCGGCTTCATCACTACTGACCACGGTTCCTGCTCCTCCCCTCTCCTCACTTTCAAATGTGAATTCTACTGCATCATCAAGGATTCCACAACTCATACATTATATTCATTCTGTCCGTATGTGGTTCCATGGGTTATGTCTACCATACTGAAATGACTTTCAAACCGTCATTTTCTTAATTGATTGAAAGATGAAAAAATAGATATATATGCTGTAGCGACTTGCAATGACGATATATTTGATTTGCGTCAGAAAAGGAAGTTTAAGGCGATAGTCCTGGTGCTATTGTATCAATGATGACAGTTTTGGGCCATTCATTTCTCTGAATACCCTTTTTTTTCATTCAAATTGACATCTCCAAACTTTCTTGCTTTTACATTTGTTCCTATTGACTCACTTTGAATTCTGCTCAATTGTTTCAAACACAAAGGCTGAGCTAAAATTCATTATATTTTAAGCATAACAGCATGAAAGTCTCATTTTTTTCTTGATTCGTCTTGAGATGAGCACTCTTGTGAAGAAGATATTAGTTTTTTTTACCAGTATAATATAGATTTTTCTTTTCAAGTGTGTGGCAGGTCTGTAAACCTGCCTCTGTCTGTTGTTGTTGTTGGTGTGTCTTTTCATGTTAAAGACAAGTTTTTGAAAATGTTTTCAGTTGGGAGATCTCACTCTCTTCTTATTTCCTTCCACACAGAGCGTCCCTGCCTTTGGGGTCCAACGCTGACAGTCATTTGCTGACTCAGATAGATGAGCTGTGTCCAAATTTTCGCACAGCCCTCTTCGATGGAAACATTGAAGTTATCGAGCATTTGAAAAATTCATACAAAAATTTGACTGAAAGGTTTGTTGGTGTTTTTTTTTATTTTTTACCCTTCTTTATGTTATGTTAATTTTATTTTTGTCCCTGTTGTTTTCACCAGTCAATTTAATGATAATCTGTAAGTCCTTCAGGGCCTTTTAACCACTAAACCAATGCTTATCCCTGTTTCCGTTGTATGAATAATAATAATAATGATGATGATAATAATTGTAATATATGACATAGCATTTATTTACATATTGATAGTTGATTTTTTTCCCAGCAACGTGACCTTGTGCCTACTCAGAAAGTATTGATGCTCTTTACAATATTGATTTCCGCTTTATTTTGTGCTATATTTTCAACCATATAACGACTGTTGGCCATTTCAAACTAACTGTTCCCTACAATGGTAGTAAGGCATCTTGCCTAAGCATGACAATGCAATGCTGGACTGAAAGCTGGAATCTGATCTTGCACTGTTTTAATAAAAGTGCAATTAGTGATTCATTCAGCCTTTAATTCTTCTTTTATTTTATAATTAACCAGCTGTGCTGTACTGTCTGTATCTTTAAATACCCTGGAAAGTGGCTCACTACTGATAATGGTTATCAAGGAACCGGGCAAGTCTCTCCTGTTTGAATTGCTCAATTACTCCATAGAATCAGATAAGATAATTTATTTTGAACAATACATTCATGTCTATAGCTGTTTTTTTTAAATCTTTTACACAGCATCCCTCTGATAGTCGACTTCAACTGGCTGGATTCCAGAAATTCATCCAGTTCGTCCGGACTGGACATGGAGAGTGGCAGCGCATCGGACGAAGTTGACAATGATGGCGGTGGTGGTGTGCCAGTTGATAATGTGTTGGGGCGTGCTTGGAATATCAAACCCACTTCACAACTTGTGGTAAGCTAGTCAAACGAACGAGGACTGCCAGAAGCTAAACATCTGAATAAAGGGAATGCAAAAAAACTTAATGGTGGAGCTACAAATAACACACCTTTATCCTTTTTTTTGCACTCTTTTATAAGCTAGTTAAGTTGTTTCTAAAAAAATTGTTTGTGATCGTTAAGTTACTGCCCAGCTCAGTGTTGTCGTAAATGAGATTTTTTAAAAGAACCGATTTGAGCAGGAAACAATAATGGAAAATATGAGTGGCACAAAGTACCTTGTTCTTACATTTTGTTTTCGGTGAAAGTCAATAATTGCATGACCGTCAGCAGTCCCCCCGGGGCTAAATACAGACCTGGCCATGTAGGATCAACCATGCCCGATTTGGCCGGGGGGTGACATCCGTCATCGGCCATGTAATTACTGCCTTTCATTTGACAGCATATAGGGTGGAATAGGCCTGAATTTAGCCAGGCTTGACAACTGTTGCAGGCTGTTACTGCTTTTCATTTGACAGCAAGTAGGGCGGGCTGGGTCTAAATTTAGCTGGTTCGAAGACCTGTTGCAGGCTACTACGACCTTTCATTTAGAAATGACAGAGTTGTTGAACAGACTTTTATATTGTTTCATATGTAATTGTAATTAGTCAAAGCTTTCTTTCTTTATCATTTCCTTTCGGTGTAAGGTTAAGTGCAGGCAAACTCTTTCGCCATTGATCTCTATCCGCTATTAGTTGAAGTAATATATAAATAGTTGAGAGGTTAAGACATTACAAACACTTAATCCACACAAATTGCAGGGCCTGGGGGTTTTCAGCATTGATTTGCTATCCTTGGGAAAGATTGTTTACTTCTATTGCTTCACTCATGACTGGTCTATATAAATGGGTACCTGCTGACAGCTGATAGACCAGCTAGTGAATATCCTATACAGAGGGTGATATATCGTCAGTTTTGGTGGCTGATGAGAAAAGGCATCATTCTCTTACTTGTCGTAACTTGATCTTTCAGCTTTATGTAATTGTTGTAATCAAAACCGAAGATATTTCTGCTTTATGTAATCAAGACTGAAGAACTTTCTGCTTTATATGTAATGAAGACTGAAGAACTTTCTGCTTTATTAAATGTAATCAATAACATATTGCTGTTGCCATTTATTTGTTTTGTCTTCCTGTTTACAGTCGTCACATGAGCTTCTGAGTCTTCACATCTCGACCTTTGTGAGAAGGATAATCCTCTCCTTTTTCAGTGACAATTTCAAAGGTAAAACCCGGTTGTGGGTTGGAATAAATTAGGATTCAAGATGATATATATAATATATATTCTCATAACTAGAAAACAGACCCTGAGAACATAAGTTGTTAGGGAGCGACATTTCTTCTTCGTTTTTCTGTCTTCTTACTGTTTTTGTTTGTTTGCTTGAATTGGAGTAATAGAAATATAGCGAGTCATTGAAATTGTCTTACACTGTGAGTAATATGAACATAATGTGTTTAGTTATATTTTTTTAACGGAAAAAAGAGTGTCTTTTGTTTAAAAAAGATAAATATTATTATTATTATTATTATTATTATTATTATTATTATTATATTATTATTATATTATTATTATTACTATTGCCATCATCATCATCATCTTCTGTTTTCAGACAAACGAGCTAATCCCTACAAGGCTGTGTCGAAGTCTGTCCACATTTGCCAGCAGTCCATCAATTCCCTTATGTCCGTCCTCACCAGGAACCACGCCTTTTACAGGTGGGTACAGGCTGTTCCCACATTATTAGTCAATCATTTTACTTTAATAGGACTAGTTATTTAGTTCACTGGGTCAAATGAGAATGAGGCAAAACGATCGGATGAAAATAAAGACGGGTTTATTGTCGGTATCCGCTCCGTACGTGTACAGGCTCACAGACTATACATTGATTTATCCCCCGGCAGGCCGTGTCATTCAATATCTTTCTCACCTTTCATGGGGAGCATACAGTAGACCAGTCTGTTGTATTAAATGCTGACAATATCTTTCTCACCTTTCATGGGGGGCATACAGTAGACCAGTCTGTTGTATTAAATGCTGACAATATCTTTCTCACCTTTCATGGGGAGCATACAGTAGACCAGTCTGTTGTATTAAATGCTGACAATATCTTTCTCCCCTTTCATGGGGGGCATACAGTAGACCAGTCTGTTGTATTAAATGCTGACAATATCTTTTTTGCCTGTAGCGAGTTACTCACACCTAGTCAAGGGAGGAAAAAATGGGTAAAGAGTCTTTCCTAAGGACTCAACACCGGTAGCTTCAGTCAGGATTTGAACTGGGGATCTCAAGTCTAGTAGCCCAGCCACTTTGCAATGGACACCACATCAGACACAGGGGGACGACATGCGACCCGGCTCATTCATATCAGCACCATTGTTGATATTGGTATAACCTATTGCTAGTCATGCGACAGTCAGTTATCTGAGTCGAGTAGCCTAACGACTTGTCCACTGATGTCACAATACTTTTCTGATACGCATATATCTATTATGCTTGATGCTTACATTATATCTATAACATGAACCTTTTTGATTGGTTGATTTGAAGGGCCATCCACGAGAGCTTAGAGCGTCCCGATGTGCCTGTTGTTCCGGCTGTTGACAGGAAGTCAAAAAGCCCACTGGATTCTTTCTACGTTTGTGTCAACAGTCTTGACCTTCACCTTCAGGCAGTTTTTAACACGTAAGGTTTTCTTGTTGGAAATGTTTATATTATGGGCAATTGATTTGATTTAACAATAGTATTCAACCTTTTTTTTGGGATAATTTAGGTGATCGGCCACATGAAATGGGTATAGCCGATTCTATATGAATTACATTGGCTGCCAGTCAAGGAAGGGATTGAATATAAGATTGCATTGCTTTTTAAAAAAATGTTTGAACAATGAATTTTCTAAGTACATTAAAGATCTTATTAACATTTAAACTCCAACCAGAGCTTTGATATCCTCAAACGATAAAACAAAACAACTATAATTTTTTGGGGGGGGGAGGTCTTTTTCTCATGTTGGGCCCAGTATTTGTAATTCCCTACCAAAGAAGATTAGAAAAGCCCCTCTAAAAAATACTTTTAAGTCCATGCTAAAACAGTACCTTTTGACTATTACATTTTTTTTTACCTATAGTTTGTTCTTGGTATGTATGATGAAATAATATGCCACTAACTGATTGATTTTCATAACATGATGAAATGTACTTAAATGTTTTTGTAAGGCGCATTGACTATATGTCAGTTTTGGAAATTTGCATTATAAATGTATATTATTATTATTATTATAGTCAGGAATGGCAAGTCAGTCAGCTGTTTTCAGCAAGGTGGTGATGCAGTGGCTGGCATGGGTTTAGTCCCATCTTTGACAATCATCTCTCTATTCTTGTTTATTGTCTCTCTCTGGCGCTGTAACATTTTCCTTCTATTTTTCTTTACCAACATTTCAGGGCCAGAGATTTGACCATCCATCTGGAGGCGCTGGTCGAGGAGAAAGATGCCTCCACCGACGGCAGTGAGAAGTCTCCAGGCGTGGAAGGTATCGGTGCAGACGACAGGGCAGCGTGGGAGGGGACGTTAAAACGAATCAAATCGGGTCTGGATTCGTGTAAAAGCTGTTACGAGGAGGCCTTCAAACTGTTGCACCAGACACGGGCAAAGGGTGAGTGTGGTGTTGACTCAAAGATAAAGACAGTTTTATAGTCTGAATTTTCATACACACGTACAGACTCACAGACTTTTCACATTTATTCGTCAGCTGGCTGTTTCATTCAATATCCTCTCAACTCCCACAGGAGCATACAGTAGTCTTTTAGGCTGGTCATACTAACCTACTACTAACAATAACTTTCTCTGTCTGTAGCTGGGCACTCATTCACACCAGAGTCGAGTGAGGACAAATATTGTAAGGGACTCAACATCGGTAGCCTCAGCCATGACCTTGATTTCACGTGGGGGTGAGATGTGCTCTAGTTCAAATCAATAAGATTGTTGGTACGGTCTATTGCCAGTTATTTGACATGCTCAAATTAATTGTTATATATTCCCCATAGCCTATCCAACATGTTCGCTATCCGACTCCTGTTTCTGCATAGTCCTTTTACCTTTTGTGTTAGTTGATGAGTGATGTAGTCCTCGTTGACATCTGTTATATATGTTTTGCGCCCTTTGGAACTTGATATATGGCTGACCTCTACATTCCTTTCTGCTGTATAATAAAAGGGACTTAATAAACAAGCAAACCAACATTTCACATTCCAATGCGCATATTTCGTTTCTTTGCCTGGGGCTGTCTTCTAAAGGTCAAATTATTTAATTTCGTCCCTGAATTGGTTTACGTAAGTTAGAGTTTCAGAGTTTTCATGTGGTATCTACAAGTCCTATCACCAATGATATGACAATACATAAACTAAAAGCTTTAACCTTTAAATTTCCGAAAGGGTGAATAAAGTTTATTATTATTATTATGATTATGATTTGCTCTTCCTTTGTTTCCCAGCATCCTCTGTGAACATCGCCATTCCCAACCCTTCCCACAATTCACCTTCCACCTCCAACGAGGCGGGTCCCTCGCAGAGACCTCTCATTATAATCCCAGACTCTGATCCTATCATAGAAGACCAGGTAAGATCTGATGACACACGTTGATGCACACAAAGAGAATAAATATAAAAACTGGTATCAGAGGGCATGGTAACCCGTTTAAAACTGTTTTTGTATTTTTTGTTATATTCCCATATTTTATGATAATGATAAATAAAATAAAATTTCCTTTATTAACCCCAAGGGGAAATTTGTCTTTAGGGTCTATTCCGAGGGTAGGCACGAATAACCCATGCGTCAGCTGCAGTGCAGCGCCGCAAAGTGGGATCAAGGTCTTGATAAAAAAATCCAGTGCTTCCACCGGGATTCGAAACCGCGACATCTCAAACCAAAGGCGAGTTGCGTCACTGGATCCCCTAATGTCTCATGTATCATGTCCAGGGTCCCTACGCAAGTCTTAAAGTCTGGAAAAAGTCTTGAAAATGGGGATGGGGATTTAAGACTTAAAAAAGTCTGGAAAATAG
>JARFNW010131168.1:0-11390 GCA_031763155.1 Dirona albolineata | reverse complement strand
TAGCCAGAAAGCCATATATTTATTTGTTTTATACATGATACGTCTTGTGCTCCTTAATTATCCTATAACAAAATATTCCTAATCGTTTATAACAATAGAAAGGAGTGTTATTTGAGTAGGATAAAGAATTTATTCATATATCCATTATGACAAACATTTTGATTTTTGAAACCACCTATGTACTTGAACTTGAAAGAGTTGCACTTAGTAATAAATTAATTAGATAACAAAAGAGACGGACTTGTGAATGAATGAACCACTGCTCAGATTGTGACGATTCAAAAATATTAAAGTTTTATTGATCTAGTGTGGTTTCCACCTCCTTCCTCCTCATATCCCTTGGCCTAGGCACAAGAGTGACATTGTAGTTCTGTTCTCCAGGTGTTAGCTATTTGAGTACTGTATCAGCGAAGATGTTTCTGTTACAATGAGCTCTTTGCCCCCAAAATCCATAGTCAAAGTCACTTTTACTTTTACCCCTATCAATCCAAGTATCTCTGGCATTGGGTGGGGGTAAGCACTTACTTAAAAACAAAAAATATGACTTTTCACAATCATCTCTCAGTCCTTCATCCCCCTTTCTCCCTCTGTATGATAAAAAACTATCTCAATCCAAACTCTCAATATTCAGGTCATAGAAAAGTCAGAGCAAAATTTTATTTCCCAAGGATTAGGAGAGGTGAGCGCTATTGGAAACGCCAGAGAGGACTTTTACGATTGACAATCCACACTTGATACGACAAAAGAGTCATTTTTATCCCACTATCGCTATTCAAGTCCCGTGCTAATGTAAAACTTTGGTTTTCCAGGTTAATGGCAGAGGAGAGCAAGCGTCAGATACATGCCAACGAAAACATGGATCAAGTGCTAGTTGTTGAAGATATAAATCTAAAACTTTTAAAAAAATGTAAAATCACATAGGTGGCTCACATTTGATCAGAGAGAAAGGCAATAAGTCACAAGACATATGAGTTGTTACTGGTTTAAATCCACCCACCCTTCCATCGGCCATTGCTGCCTTTCCTTCCTCACTAGCCAAGTCCATCTCATCATCTGACCACTCCCAACCACCGTCTTCAGTCTTGTGCAATCGGCCACTGGAACCAGGGACTCTTTTCACCTGAAGAAGCAAAAAAAAGATATAAATTAAGACTTATTTGTTACATGTAAGATACTCGTAAGAGAACCGTATCGACAGAACCATTATCGACATAAAATGTAGGTTGGTAAGGCAACAGTTTTACTCATAAGGAGATAAAAGAGACTATTTATTGAGAAAAAAAGGTGCTTTTCTGACAAATTATATAGGCATTGCTGGAAATCACTTAATGACTTTTCAATAGACAACCTTCATCACAACCAATTTATAACATGACAACCTGTACAACATATGACGAAAGAAGGTCTTTCTTTCTTTCCTGATCAATATACCTTTTGTACCTTTCGGTGATCATAGGAAAGTGGATTACAAGAGGAGGAAGAATTAACAGTAGAGACACCTCGCAAAACAGAGTCAGCCACTGAGCTGACATTGAAAGGGGGGGGGGGGGGGGAAAGAACACCAACACGAAAAGAGATGCAAAAAGATATGAATTAATAACAACACATGTACAAACATGAATCTCATCACATGGAAGCTCCCCATCCCCTCCCCCACCGAATCCCAAAAGAAAGAAAAAACAATATTTAAAAAACCCCAACCTTCTGTCCTTTGATAGCAGGGCCTTCTGACAACAACACTTTCTGGAGATAAGTCCTATCCTATAAAAATACAAGCAATACAGATTAATTTTAATGTAAAACCAAAAGCATGAAATGAAAACATCATGAAAAACGACAAATCTTTCACAACACCACCATTCTTTTCCCCAAATCTCCAAAACCTATAATGGACTACAGTTGTTCACTGATGAGTTGGAATTCATTTTTCATGCCCCATCTCCATCAATCATTGCATTTCCACACCTGATAAGCTGATCCTTTCAAGTCCTCCAAGGAGATCGACTTGCCAGTGGTTGAATGTACAATAATCATAACATTGGAAGCCTTATTTGTTTTTGTATCTAATCTTTTTTTAAACCACAAAGCAGTGCAGGGGCCAACTCATGCCCAGTCCCTTACAGGAAGCTATTAACTAAATATTGGACAATTCTCATATTGATATTCAAATCATATACTTTTGGCAAAGTGACCCTGGTTTCTATAGCAAATAGATAAGACACCAAGGCTACATATCCAAAAGTTTATTGGCCTTATATGATAAATATAAAAAAAATGTATTTCTTCTGATGACTTTGGACTAGAACATTATGGAACCATTAGGGGGAAGCATCTGCTTTTCCTAAATAATGGATTTGTACGGAGCTTCTAGAACTGCGCTCAGCAACACATGGTGGTCAGAGCGTACGTGCATCATTCAGGGATGGGCATGACGCTGGTCCCAACAGTTACATAGTATCACAGAAACTGCTAACCAAATAACGTGAAAAGGAAACAAATTAACTAAAGAAGCAGGAAGATGAAGAAACTGGCTATAAATGTTTTATTACTTACGTGTTAAAAATAAAAAATCTTACCTTAGCTTTCCTAAAAAATTCATGCTTCAGCAATTGTTTAGCTGTAGGCCTGAAATTTACATATTGATGGATTCAATTGAAGCAAAATCTTCTTAAAAATAATACAGCCTATATACATATCTCAATACAAGCACACAACCCTTTGAAGTGTTAACAATAGACCAATTGAACATTCACGAATCAGGTGGATGAGAAACAAATAAAAAATAAGCCAAAGACAGTATATCATTTAATTATTGCACAGCAAACATGATAAGATACTCTGGCACATTGAATAAACCAAATTTCACAGTGGTATAAATAGAGGATATTTCACCTCTCTCTTTGAATATCACTTTTATCCAGGAGTTTTATCATTCAAGTTTTAATGAGAATGATAAACGACTAGCTACGTTAGATCTCTTTTACAATACCAAATAAACCTTTGCTAAAAATGAAAAGAATGAAAAGAACAATAAATCAAAACAAAGTAATGAGTCCTTTTATAGCCAGTATTTACCTCTTCTCGGGATCTTTTTTCATACATTCACTGATCATTTTACGAAAGATTTTACTGTAACCTTTGTATTGATCTTTGTCTTCAGCATTGGTATCCAAGCCTGGGGGCTCATTTTGCAAAGTTAACATTAATACCTGAAAAAAAATCATGTGATTTGAAAAAAATTAGAAAGACATAAAAATGAGGAAAATTCCAAAGATTTTTACTTACATAGCGCGGACTGATCACCTCCTTGGCCTAGATTATTGATCCATAGAGTTTAAAATTCAGTGTTCATCAAGCAAAGCATTGTGGTCAGTGCATGTTGCATGATTTCAAATGAGGGTGTTTGACATGGAGCTGGTACCAACAGTGCTTTGCATTATTATGTTCAGATAAAACGAACATAGATTCACACATAACTATTAATTCATCTGCCTACTTCTGTGATTCTAAGTGGAAAATAAAATTGAGTAAAGGAGATACTAAAAAAAAAAAAGCAACAAATTTAACTTGTTACTCCAAAATAATTAAACAAGTTAAACACTGACTTTCATAACAAAATCTAAAATCAAAGTGAAAACATTGAGTAGAATGGCAGACAGTGCAGCAAGCTTTTGCACTTGTCGCTAATGAGACTTATTTCAATTCTTATCATTAACATGCTCATTTTGGATTCACTGTTCCAAAAACTAAATAAATTATAAAATAAATTGCACTTTTCGCTTTGAAGACACAATTTCTGACCTTCATTGGTGGAAACTTGTGGTATGGAGCTGTGCCTGTTGCCAGTTCTATAGCAGTGATTCCAAAGCTCCAAATGTCTGCCTTGAAATCATAGCCATTGACCTGAAATACATTTCAGCAGCAAAGTAACAAAATCATTATCACTGTGTATTAAAAGGTTTTTAAAATAAAAATCTGTACATTATCGACAACGATAGAATAAAAATAAAATCTATGCATAGCTTCAGTTGACAAAATCATTATCCCTGTGTATCAAAAGGTTTTTAATAATTTAATCTGTACATTATCGACAACAATAGAATAAAAATAAAATATATATGCATAACTTCAGTTCATGTTACTTTTCAATAGAATAAATGAAATATTCAATGCTGTTTATAAAAATAATTGACATCTCAAAATATATTTTGTACACTAAATTCAATAGTTCATCTTATCATGTAGTTTGTTCTTAGTATGTATGATGAAATAATGTGCTGCTAACTTAATTTGATTCTCATAACATGATGTAACGTACTTAAATGTTTTTTTTAAGGCGCATTGAGTTTGAGCATAACTCAGGTTTGGAAATATGCGTTATAAATGTTATTTTGTATTATTATTATTATTATTATTATTATTATTATTATCATTCTATTCTATTTAATACACATAATATGTTCTTACGTACCTGTTCCATGACCTCAGGAGCCATCCAGCATGGTGTCCCAACAAATGTGTGCCTTACAGAGTCACGAGTCAGGTCTTTCCCTGTGGCCAACCATGCACTAACTCCAAAATCTGGAATGATTTGGATTAAAATACAAGAAACAATTTAGAAATGAGACAAAACAAATCTTTTTTAAATAATCATTTATTGTTAGAAAATTTGGGAGTAAAAATCTTTTATGAAAGAAAAAAATAAAGGAAGAAAAGGTACCTCAATATAAATAGACATGAGGGATATATACTTATCTAATCCAAAATACATAATAAAAAATTACAATGCTGATTTCATGTATTGTAAATCAGGGGAGAGGCATAACTAAGGGCAGAATAAATGAAAATCAGATCTTATTTATGTATATTTTACTTTCAGCACAATAGAAGTCGTCAAAAAGAAAGCATTTGAAGAAGTAATAAATGCATTTGAAATATTTTTCATGAGCTTATTTTCTACTATAAGGTTCACTTTTCAAGAGCTCTGAAAATACCTGCAACAAAAACAGCTCCATCGTTGCCAATGAGAATGTTTCCAGCTTTTATATCCCTGGGGACAAAAAAGACACACATGTATATATAAGTGATTCACAAACTGACAGGATGATGAAAATGATTTAAAAATCATGATACATGATATAATTCCATTTAGAGTTTTGCATTTCTAAAGAAAGAAAAATTTATTTGAATATTTAGCAAATTTTTAAACTCTTACAACACACTGCACATTCTTAGTCACTCTAAAGAAACCGGTATAACTAAGTTAAAAATTAAAATCGAAACCAGGACAAAAATCCTTTTCACCATTACCTATGTATCTGACCACTTGCATGAAAATATTCTAATCCCTTCAGCACTTCTTTTAAAACAGTAGCAATGGATGCTTCATCAAGGACACCAGTCTTTCCAACTCCTGCTCGCAAACGCATCTTGATGATATCCAACATAGAACCTAAATCAAATGGAGAAATGCCTTGTTAATCATAATCATAATGTTTTAAACAATAACTTCATTAACAAAAAGAACAAACTTTATTTCAGCTTCTGCAGACAAAACTATCTCTACAAAGGCATATCCTGAGACTGGGTATTAATATCAGCTATTGATCATTTTCAGCACAATAGAAGACGTCAAAAAGAAAGCATTTCAAGAAGTAATAAATGCATTAGAAATATTTTTCATGAGCTTATTTTCTACTATAAAAATCACAATCCTAAATCACAATTAGCATATTTATATATCGAAATATGTGCATACTTCTCATTTAAAAAATGACAGAATATAGTGAAAGCACCAATAAATGTAAGTTCATAAAAATCAAATATGTCAAACAACTCTAGCATATATTCAATGTTAACCAGATTTTTTTCTTACCTCCGCTACAGAGTTTCATGACAACCCACAACTCATCTTTCACAACAAAGGATGTGTAATAACAAACAACATTCTCATGCTTGCACTGGCTCATGGCTCGGATTTCTTTCTGTAGATGATGTAGAGAATACATTGACAAATGCAAACAATAAAGAGCAGTGCTTTAGCAATCTTTACATAACATCATTGATTCCAAGTCAGACGTATGCCAAAAGTGGACTGGCATAGAGACAAATTTCTTTACAACTCCCTCATATACCAGTCTTCAGCATATTATCATGCGCTAGTTTGTAAGCTCACAATAACGAATAATAATAAAAATTTATATATCTCAAAATCAAACGTAGAAAAAAAAACTTTGGCCAAAAGGTTAGCCCCTTGACGACATGTTCCAAAGGTCAGAATCAGACTGGCCTATAAGTTTCTGGATGTGCAAAGGCAGGTGCCATTTGGCCTACACCAGTGGACAAATGGCACAAGTCATTAGGTATTTAGTACCAAAATAATTTTTTGCGTCAATGAAACTTCTGTTATTGTGGCTGCGCAATGCCCATTTTGAAGCAAATTCATAACCATTAAAACAAATAGTAACGTTTTTTTCTTTAGATATGAAAACTTTAAAAAATGGCTTAGGACAAAAGACTAGTTTCTTGACCAAAATCTAATATGACTGGTGAGGACGAATGAGAAAACATTACCAAAAGTTCCTCAACAGTAGTATTGCATTTTTCCAGATTAATACGTTTGATGGCACATTTTTCATTCCTCGGCTTGCAAATGGCACCTTGTACAACAGCAGTTGCTCCGGCACCTAATTATGTATGAAAAAAAGTAGGATACAAAATAATCATAGTATTAAATGAAAAATATAAACGATTTGATCGTTAAAAAACAAATAATAAATCTGAACTTATAAAGCCAAAGCCACTGGTTAAATTAGAGAATAGAACGGTACCCTAAAGAGGGATCCTTCCTGTCAAAAAGTGTTTACAATAAATTCAACCCAAGATGTTTGTAATCAATTCTTAAATAAGATAGTAACAAAAATGAATTTGCAACTTTTAGTTTTAAGATTTTTGAGTAAAAAACATTTATTATTATTCTGTAGCATGTAAATAAAATGACAATACAGTCTTTCATACATTTTTTTATCTCTCTCTGAGATGCGTTCATGATAAAAAGAGATGAACCACCAGTTTCGCTCTCATGGATTGCACAATTTCCAACCAATCATGAACCACGATTTCACGACATAGAGACAAGATGCATCACCATCGCCACCTCCTAACGCATTCCACAGGCAATTCACATTAAATAAATTTTACCTGCCTGCAGTTAGAGAAGGGCGGTATCAGGTACCCGGTCTCGATATATTTGACACCTAGAGATAGTACTCGGGTACCTACCCATTACCCTCACTGTAACGAGGCTTTTCTACTTTGATTCGAGAAGCATTCATTTAAAAACTTGGGTATATGTAAGTTTGTACAAAAGGTAAATTGATCAAGAAAGAAAGGGTATGTGACCTTCACCCAGGTACTAGTTACTCGGGTATTAATAACTGGGTGAAGGTCACATATCCTCTTTATTCCTCAAGTTTTCATTTAATGAATGGGTCATGTGACCTTCACCCAGGTACTAGTAACCTGAGTAACTAGTACTTGGGTGAAGGTCACATACCGAGCCATTAAATGAATAATTACGGAATAGAGAATTAGATACTGGGTAACTAGTACATGGGTGAAGGCCCCCTAGGAACTTAGGTGAAGGGCACTAAGGATCAACTCATTACGGAAATGAAGGTATTAGTACTAGTACTCCATACTTTAGATGCCTGAAATGTAGGTACCCGGTATCGCGGGTGTTGAAATATTGGTATTTTGCCAGTCCCTACCTGCAGTAGTGCTGAGAAATGACACATATTTTTGTTTTCATTAATTATTATAATTATAGTGCCAGAGCCACCTCGCGTCCATATTTGATTGGAATCATCCCATGGTCACAATCATCGTGACCAGGGCCAAGGACACATATTCGTACACCATAGTATTATGTGTGCTTTCGTTTTGCAAATAACGAGTTGTTTTCACATTGCGTTCATTTCACACCTGAGCGTTCATCACATTTGTTGTTCATAATATATTCATTGTATGATAGTGCATGTTTTGGTTCCCATCATACTTTTGTGCGCAGTCATAAAAGTTGCACACTATTGTTGTTAAAAGTTGCTGTGAATGCGCAACCAAATATTCAACTGTTTTGCCCTGTGGTCACCCTGTAAAACCTAGAAAAAACAACCTTTAACTTTTGATCTTGAAGTAACAAATTGAAATACGTCCCAGCGCAACTCAACTTGGTAACTCGGCAAAATCACCTGACCCACCTCCAAACCTGGTCTTGTTTCACTTTCGACCTGGCCTAGTGACACTTCCGAAAAGTGAAATTCTTTTACCCCGGGTTGTAGGAAAACGGTTATATATATATAGATTTCCAATGTGCAGAATGGCCTCGTCATCTGCTCTACCTCTTTGGTTTGTGCAAAGAAAAATTTAATTATAGAAATGAACTAAAGTGATCACGGGCAGGTGATGATGCGGTAGGGCTATACAGTGCTATAATTGACAAGTTGAATTTTTTTTAAAAGGTTATAATGACATGATTATGATTAGTATTACTAGAACTACAACAATAGTAATAGTACATTGCAATTGAATGGGTACCAAACTCAGTTTAAATTTTGGTGCACGCTGCATAGTTGAAAAAAACTATTGAATGTCACATAATTTATTACAAACTATTATTACCAAGTTAAAAATATCTTACAAATTCATTTTATAACCCATGCAAGAAATTTACCCCTGCACTGGAACTAACTGTAAATTGTAATCTAACCTAACTGATTATATTAACTTTTAACAGAACATTAACAACAATACAATAATATTTAATAACAAGTCAACAATAACAATCAACAAGGCCTTAGGCTTTAGGCTTAGGACTTAGGATTAGAATAAGAATTAGAACCCTACCGACCAATGCTTCCTAGTAGTAGTAACTGGTAGTAGTACCACTACTAACTACTACTACCACCATCATGGCCCTGTACTGTATGAAATATGGCTTTGTTTTTAAACTTTAGGAATTGTTTTAAAAAAAGTTAATTGTGTGTCTACCGGCTTTGCTCTCTTCTTACCAATGACCCCTTGGAGTTCATAATCTTCCTTATCATTTGGCCAAGGCACAGTCGTTTCTGGTACTTCTACAGACATCGTTTGATTTCAGATGATCTGGGTGGAGTGAAGCAGGAAACAGTAAAATCGTTGATATTATATTCTTCTACCATGCATAGAAGATAATTGAATATCCTGTCTCCAGAATTAACTAGAATTAATACAGAGATTTTGTTTGGTCGTCAATATTTGTTTTCACTAATTACCTTCGGGTAAACTGATTGCCACATAGTATGCCTAATAGAGAGCTAAAATCTTGAAACGACCATAGACCCAAAAAAAATAGGTAACTAAACAAGCATCGGGAGACAATGACATCGTTATACTTTACTTATCATGAAAGCGACAAGGACAGTAGGGAGTGAATACCAATTTATATAATTAAGTATGATAATGATAATCCGCTGGCGCAAAAAAATGATTCCTATCAATGATCAAGGCAAGTTTTCAGCTGACAAAAGGACATAAGTTTATTATTGTTTCGTTACAGAAAACAAAGAAACAAAAAAATTAAATGGTTATTTGTGACTGTTTCTCATTGTTTATTTGCTTATTGCTTGACAGAGGCATGTGGTCGAAACGCGGCTATTTTACTATGTCAGTTTCGTTTAAAAGAATAAGGACCAAATTCAAACGAGATTCACCAAGCTGGCCATCACATCACACCTTTCGTGTTTGTCTCCAAACTACTCGTGTCTCAAGAGACGTTCAGTTCGGGTTTCCAATCCAAGTCCTTCCATTTTGGTCTTATATGCATTATAGACAACTAACGAAGACACAAAGGATTTTAGAATGCATCTATACTATCATGTATCACTGCAGACTGCAGACTCTACAGACAATGAATTGATTTCCCTGTTGATATCTTGTTTTATAGTCATAAAAACCTTGCACAGACAATGAATTGATTCCCCTGGTGATATTGATATATTGTTTTATAGTCATAACAAAACTTGCCTGAATTAAAAATGATTTTTAATGTTGTCAATGTTGATTATCTTCTTAGGCCGAAATTAGATTTATATCTAACTTATCTACTTGGGGGGAAAAAGGGGGGGGGGTGATTTTCTTTTGTATGCTTTGATTATACTTCATCCCAAAGAGTCCAAAATACACATCAACAGCGGCCTACAAAGGGCATGGTTATTTTGTTACATTTAGCTATACTATAATAAAAGTCATTTTATAAGTCCAGAAAACATGTTTGTTATCTTAATAGCATAAGAAACTAGCTAGAATGAGCGGGATACTTTTTACGTATAAGATAGCATGAAACAATGCTCTACAACCAATGCTATTTTACAGCAGTTCTTACTCGCATATCACTGGCAACAACTCTCGATTACATGTTTCGTGACCAGACCAAATATGCCGAGTGAAAATATAGAGTATGTTAATAAGCTTCAATGACAGCACAAAACAGCGATGTTTCAACCTTTGTCAAGTGACAATCAACAAGGAACAATCACAAGTAAAGTATAGATGGGGCGAGGGCGGGGGTAGGGTTCAGGGGCGTGAAGGGAGTGAGGACATCTATTAAACTCATTGCGTGAGGACCTGTTGATCAGAAAAACTAAATATGACATGACGCATATCGGGATTTCTGATTCGAGAAGTATCTCAGTAAACCTTGTTGTTACAATAATATCAAGGCGCAAAATCACACTAGCTTCAACAATTTTTATAAGTCGAAAAAGAACAGAATGAGCGGTGATGTATCAATTGAGATAGGCAAAGCTCCATGAGGACGCCACCCCGACTCATTTATTAGTCGCAAGACATTATATATAAATGTTTGGGGTTTTCTTTTTCCAAGGATCTGAGAACATGTTTCTCTATAAGAGAAACCCCGTGATCTATCTAAAGTGCATAGATCGAGGATTTAGGCAAGTAGTGAACTTAAGGCGAAAATAACAGTGAAAGTACACAACTGTTAAGATTCAGATGTGGACGGAAGAGGCTGTTATGATTTTGCGTGTTAATGGGAATATTAAGCGCATAAGCATTGATTATTATGATGGTCATGCATGATATTTCTTGTAATTTAAAATATCTTTGTTGTTGTTGATGCAATGGTGAAATAACATGGGCTGACAATTAGACTGTTTTCCCCTGGACCTGAATGGTATTTATTGTAGTAGACTACGGTAAAGAGTCAATGATTTCTGTTATTTTGGACCCCGAGGAAGACTAGTGGGTGACACGCGTATTTAGATAATGGGTAGTTTGGAGTGTTTGCTTGTCAGGATTAACCCATCTACTACAATTTATAATAAACAAAACCC
>JARFNW010131157.1:0-11391 GCA_031763155.1 Dirona albolineata | reverse complement strand
GGGAGGGAGAGAGAGAGAGAGAGAGAGAGAGGCCAGTGGGGGGGGGGAGGGGGGGGAGGGAGTGAGAGGGAAGGAGGGAGAGAGAGGAAAGGAGGGAGAGAGGGAGGGAGGGAGAGAGGGAGAGAGATATTGAGTTTGTTAAATAATCATTTCACTTGAACAGCAAAAATTTACATGAACAAAGTTATTGGCAAGGCTATCATTGAGCTTTAGCGTAAGAAGGGAAATCAACTATGAGGATGACTGTGATGTAACATGTTACAAAATACTATGAGGGAAGGGATGGGAAGGTAGTCATTTCGGAAATAAGTTGACGACGGTTCTTTGAAGTGTGTGGAGAGGGAGACATTTGTCCAGACAATGAGGCGCCAGTTAGTCGGGGATCAGATAAAAGTGTATTAGAGCATCGTTACGATTTGTCCCTGGGTCTGCGGCTTACTAGAAGTTGAAAGATTTACAACATGAGAGCAGCATTGATGACTTGATTCAGCTCTTATTCAAACCAATGATTTGTGGCAACACCTAATGCTATTTGTAATTTGGTCTATCTCTGTGGGTGTCACGCTTCGTCATTGTCAAGGACTGTTTGAGATTATTGGTCTACAGCACTTCCATTCCACCTGGGACTGACTGACTCCTGGGACTGGTGAAGAGATGGTGCCTCACACAAATACATTTGCTTTACCCCCTGTTGACAACCATTTCTAAGTTTTAGCCTATTGTCTATTATTCTTCTGATACTCATGGATCATATTACTGGTGGATTAAAACGTCATTCGCAAGACTGGACAAAATTATTATTCTACATAAAATAAATTGATCAAATTGGAAATGAAAGTATGCAATAAATATGATAAAAATTACATAATTCACGGAAGAAGGCTATCATGATGTTAATTCTGTCAGCCTGAGCTTGCATGGGGTCACAGACTGAACTCATTTTGTTTTATCTGTATCTTAGTTGCCTAAATCACCTTTCAGTTTCGTGCTGGCTTGCCCGTCTGCCTCTTGCCGCCTGTTGCTGCTGGGGTTGAATAGAGTCCAGGACCACAGGATAAAAGCCGTGTTCCTGGTCACTCAGTCTCTCCTCCTCCCACCGGCTCTTGGATCGGGCATTGGCCGTTCTGTCCATGGAGTGCTCTGCCCTTCGGGACACTTGGTGATCGTTTTTATGGGCAGAGCGCTCTTCTGAACGGGAACGACGTATGGCCTCCTCATTTGACTTGCGACCTTTGCCAAACCTGAAATCACAAGTAAACCATCTTTAATTCCACAGTCACATGCGTTGAACACCATTCTTTAAAATAAAAAAACATTGAGTGAAAATGACCTCACAGTGGCAAATAAAAGAAGAAAAATAACAAGACAAGAATTGAATGTAATGATGATAATTAGGGCTGAAGGAATTGGAATTTGCCAAGTAAGACAATTTTCACACATGTCAAACCTGATATCATTTCACTGGTCAAGATTTCTACTTGAAAATCGTGACATCTAGCTTAAACTTAAAATTCTGCTCTCAACACTCAATAAATATTTAAATTCAACTTGAGTACATATGACTATGTCTATGTCGTCTATGTCTTCTATGTATATGTATATGTCTATGTGTCTATGTCTATGTCGTCTATGTCTATGTATATGTCGTCTATGTATATATGTCTATGTCTATGTATATGTCGTCTATGTCTATGTCTATGTCGTCTATGTCTATATCGTCTATGTCTATGTCATCTATGTCTATGTCGTCTATGTCTATCTCTTCTATGTCTATGTATATGTCTATCTCTATGTCGTCTATGTCTATGTCATCTATGTCTATGTACATGTCGTCTATGTTGTCTATGTACATGTCTATGTCTATGTCTATGTGAATGTCTATGTCGTCTATGTCTATGTCTATTATGTCTATGTCTATTACGTCTATGTCTATGTCGTCTATGTCTATGTCTATGTTGTCTATGTTGTCTATGTCTATGTCGTCTATGTCTATGTCTATGTCGTCTATGTCTATGTCGTCTATGCCTATGTCTATGTCGTCTATGCCTATGTCCATGTCGTCTATGCCTATGTCTATGTCGTCTATGTATATGTCTATGTCTATGTATATGTCTATGTCGTTTATATATATATAAAACCAAAGAATCATCCTCCAACCTGAGAAAACCTTTGAGCAATCCTCCTCCTCCTCCTCCTCCTCCTTTCTTATCCTTGTCTTTACCCTTCTGACGCTTGAGACTGTTGGTGTCTTCTTGAGTGTTTTCGCTACTTATTGAAGAACGACCAGAAAACGAGGGATCCAAAGTGAAAGCACCGCTTTCATTACTTTCTTCTTCCACTGAAAAAATAAGGATTAAAAAAATAAGGATTAAAAAAGTAATAATAATAATGATAATAATAATAATGATAATAACAACAACAACAACAACAATAACAATAATAATAATACTAATAATACTAATAATAATAATAATAATAATAATAATAATAATAATAATAATAATAAACAAATAAAACAATAAAATGAAAAGTAAAAAACCCCAACAATTTCAGCCCATTTAATATGAAAGAAATAGCCATCAATACAGCTTTTAAGTTGTCACTATCAATTATATTTCATTGTTCAAAACCCCATTGTGAAAAGCCATCAGCAACTACTTGTGTCATCAGTTTTGTTACAAAACCTTATTTAAAATATTCAAATGAATACACCTTCATGATAACAAACCCCATTCAACTCATTTTGAAAGTCTGAAAATTGGACTAAAATATCAGAGTTAAATCAAATTTGCATCGCTAGCTTCTGTACTTCTTTTAGAATTCGCAGTTGCACCGTTTGAAGAGCTAAACTCACATGTATCCATTAAACTTGGATCCAAAATATCATAAGAACGGTCGACAGCAGCTCTAAAACTGTCGTTGCAGGCCCTGGCACGACCAAATCGGTTAGCTCTCTGTCCCGGGGACGTTTCTCGAGCCTGTTGGGCATTGTTGCTGTTTGGCTGCGATGGAACGACTGGGCCCTTTGATGGCATTCCAGCATTGGAGAGGTCCTCGACGGAAGATGATCTTTTCATATTGAGGGCAGCATCATGGGAAGACTGGCCAGGGGGGTGGTAGGTGCCTGGGGATATTGGGATACATCGCAAATTTCACATTTGTAATCTTATCACTTATTCTAAAAACATAAATGACAGTCTCTTTTTCAAGACAGTGCTCATATAAACCTTACGCATTTTCTAAAAGATGACGAAAGAATTAATATTATGCCTGAATATTTTAAACGAAAACATATTAATGACAGACCCATAACAGTATTTATGAAAAAAAGTCAAACAGAATCAAACAATCTTGAAACAATACCATTACGTTAAAATCATTTTTAGACATGCAGAAATTGACTAGGTACACAATGTAAAATAACACGGGATGCACAAATAAAGATGCTTGTTTTGTTGGTTTTTTTCATCCATTATTTTAAAAACACAGAGGATGCCACATGCCAACATCCAATCGGAGAGGGAAGAAACCAATCCCCAAAACATGGAATGAATGTCGTCAACGAGAACAACCCATGAAAACCAAATGCTTCCTATTTCTATTCCACTAACAAACAGAGTTATTCCCACATACTGTCATGCACATTAGAAGCCTTGGTGGATTGTGGGCCCTGACTCTCAGGTGGATTCCGGTTGAATTTGGGGGAGACTGTCCTTGGCCCAGAGCCACCCTTAATGGTCTGAGCTCCAATCGTGCCTGAAAACATAAGACAGCAAACAAGGCCCACATTGAAAACTTGACAATGGGAGTAGCATGCAAGAATGTATCCGACTATCCAATGAGAGAGGAGCATTTGGCATGCAAGTAACAGGACTAGTATGTAATGCAAACAGACAGAAAGTTGCAGCAGTTGAGTTGATGGATTTCAGTTGAATAATTTCTACTGGACTAAAAATGTCTCGATTTGAGTTACAAAGATTTCAGTAACCATTTTCAATAGCAATGCTCTCTCTTCTTATGCAAACCGCCGTGCAAAACTTTTAAATGCGTTAGTTTGGTTTAAAGAGTCCTGCATTTTAAATATCTGCCTCTGGTTTCTGTTTCCTCAAGAACCACCTGATGATTCATCATACATTTAAGCTAGACATTTTCAAATTTTGCTCCATGAAGTCGACACAGACTAGTAGGTAGCAGGCTGTCATCACTACCGTAAGCTAAGAGTCGAAAAGATGGAAATTTGTCACCTATCCGACCCCTTGATTCTTTGGGTTAAAATTCATTTACAAGGCGAAAGCAAGGAAGTATTTAGCATAATATATGATCTCTTTGTGATGAATGATTCATTGACCACGACTGTAAAGAGCCAGGGTTCGTCTTCTAGAGATCAGTACACCATCTTTCATGATACTTATTCTCTGAATCAGAACATGTAGAAAGGAGAGGAATCAGATTAGTTGATGTCATGTGACAGGGATTTATTGATAGTAATTAAACCTAACGCCAAAAGGGACAATCGGGATTGATGAGGAAAGGGAAAGAGTTTGTGGAGGAGATTTGTCTCTTTAATTACATGCCAAGTGCTCCCCTCTTATTGCACCATATGGGACAGAAAATAGAGACGCTAGAAAATGATCAATCTGAAGTTCAATCCGGAGCCCTTCAAATTATTTTGGGTTAATTATGTTTCTTATTGATAGAGTAAGAGAAAATAGAGACGCTAGAAAACGGTCAATCTGAAGTTCAATCCGGAGCCCTTCCAATTATTTTGGGTTAATTATGTTTCTTATTGATAGAGTAAATAAGTAGAAATAAGAGTGAGAGGATCACCAAATATGGCTCGGACTAACACAAGTTCCCGAATATGAGTCTTCAGATTTAACGTTTTCGAGTGTATAGGTAGACAGATAAATATATAGAGAGAGAGTGAGAGTGAGAGAGAGAGAGAGAGAGAGAGAGAGAGAGAGAGAGAGAGAGAGAGAGAGAGAAAGAGAAAGATCGCTAATAGAGTAATGGAACCAAAATAAAAGAGATAAAAAAGAGATATAACATAGAATTTGATGAAACATTATATCCAAACATATTCACAACACAAAAATGACAGGATTTCATGCATGGAGTATGGAAGGAAGCCATTGCTAGTCGTGACTCGAGTGCCAAGATGTGTCAGAAGAAGGAGGTGTGCAATCTATAGTAAGGACTTTAATAATAGCATCAAGGCTTGTTGGAAAGAGTGAATAGAAACAAGAATATAAAAAGGCTTTTAACACACATAAATATATCATTTTATTACACATGACACAGATTTGAGGAAACAAATCAAATAAATACATCTTTCTGGATTTAAAAAAATCTCAAAACAAAGTGAAAAAAAATTAGCTTTTCCATTGTGTTACAAGCAAAATATTTTATTCTAAATTTCATTTTCAAAAGCTGATTACATTGAGGATTTTGAATTTGCATGAATTCATTAATTGTAAACAAATAGATTTTGTTATTTCATTCATTTAATCGTTACTAATGTCTTGGAAGCTTTTGATCAAGCCAAAGACGCGTCCATCTGTGACAAGTAGTCAAAAGTGGTGCTAGTATAAGTGTAAAATATATCAAACCGAAATCCTTGCTTTGCTACCCATTACTTTTAACAGATTTCTCCAAATAACAGCTTTGACAAGGTCACCTGTTATCCGTCTCATCGGAACCAAATTGGTGGGAGACTTTAACTTCAGTGACTAAAGATCAGATAAGCCACAGATACTTTAACTTATCAAACTCATGGATGTTCTTTTCTATCTTTTGTAAAGAGATCAAATAGTTTACATATCTGTCAAACAATGAACAGAAATGGGAATTCAGATGACAAATATATCACATGTCAAAATCTATCACATTGGAGTCATGTGACACTTAAATCAAATCAAGTATCAAAACCACAGACTATGAAATGAGTAGCAGCAGTTCTTTAATAAGTTACAAATACAATGACATCATTTACAAGTTAATGCTATCTAAATAAAGACAAGAATGTCATTAAAAATTATAATCTTTGCATGTGTGTTCTTATATTATTATTTTAATTTCAAACAGAGTGTATCCTCATTTTAATGCAATTTATGATTTTTAAAAATTAAAATCTTGATCTTCTTTTTTTTCAGGACACATGCAACTTTACAGTGGGGAGGGGGGGGGGGGGGAGTCTTATTATTCTATGCATAAATCTAAGCAAAACTTGCATAAAAGGAAGTTGGTAAAGATTCTTATTTACAATACAACATCAAGAAGAGAAAGAATGGGCAGTATCATCAATAGTGGAGCTGTCCTCCATCTTAAAGGTGAAACGTGTGTTTGTGAACAAAGAACCTGAAAGCCAAAGACCAGAGAAGCATTCAGGTTTGGCAGCATTCCTTATTTAGAGATGTACAACAGCAACAGAAAAAAAAAACCCTACATAAACCACAACAAGCAACAATTAAACATGCAGGTCGCCATGTGACATTTGAGGCAACATCAATTTCTTCAGCACATTTAGAAATTAGTAACATTGCTGGGACAGAAGGGATGAGGCGAAAATAATTATTTTTAAAAATCTAAAAAAATCACACATCCATTTTGATTAAAAGTTAAAAGTGAAAAAAATCCTTGTCCGTACTAAGACCCAAATACCGAAAACCATTACCATTCACTTATTATTAGATGTTCAAGTCAATGCACCTTTCTGTCATTCCCCAGTACTGCCTCTTGCTTCACTCTCAACCTTAAAGTGTTAAACATTTAATACACCTGAGCCCAGAAACAATACTGTTGTATTTTTGTACTAATTAGGGAAGTCGACTCGAAATCCAAGGGTCTTGAGTTTGAATCCTGGTAATGTTGGGATCTTGGGAAAGCCTCTTTCCACATGATTTCCCCACTCGAATCAGGTGTGAATGAGTACCCAGCTACAGGCACAGAAAGATAATATTATTGTCAGTATGCTAGTATGATGCATCCTAAGAGGCTAGTCTACTCTATGCTCCCCGTGGAAGTTACGAAGGATATTGAATGACACGACCTGCTGGGGTATAAATGACGTAACGTCTGTGGGCCTGTACTTTGCAGGGGTACCGACCATAAACCTATCGTTACCATAACCATCCACCTGTCTCAGAGATGCATACATTAAACCACCTAGTAACCTGAATGAATCCAATTTGGTTAACATTTCACAAATTCAAAAACATAAAAGGCTTCAAGCAATAAAAGCAATGGAGGTAACGAATGACAAGAAAATATTTCCACAGTAAAAGATGTTGGACCCAACCCATTTTCCACTGATAATAACCTTCCTGGGTCAAATGTGCTTCTTAAAGTGATCATCATGGATAAGCGCTATATGTCAATGCCATTCATTGTTACCATATTATACTAAAAGATGTATGTTTCAAATGTCTGTCTAATTGTAAAGGACTGGAGATTCCATGCCATCTCCCATCAGGACCCAAACCCACTACTACTCCATGCCATCACCAGCACACCGACCACTCCACCACTCTCTTAAACGCTACTTCAGTCCAATGTCCGATATCAGTCATGGTGTACACGCTACTTCAGTCCAATATCAGTCATGGTGTTAGTCTGTCAGCCTCTATTTGAATGGGGATACAGACCACAAACCCATCTTTAATTTAAAATGCTGTGTGCCAGTTTACCCAATTCTTTATAATTAGAATTCATATCTCAACCTTCAAAAGGATGGATGTGAGTGATGTGCAAGAGACAATCTACGGATGGAGGCGTGAATTAGTCAGTGTTCAGCCCTCCCCCAGTCAAAGGTTAGGAAAAGACTAGACATTCATCTGTTCAATTGAACAAAAAAAAGTTATAATCTGATTCCTTCCATAAAGACAATCACAATCCTTGTCTTACAATTCATTAAAAATCTTGTCACAATTCACAAAAAATATCTTGGATTCTTCAAGGCAAAAAAAACAATGCCTTTAAAGTTATATTCTATAATAATTCAGCCATTGAAGACATGGTAAATTTAGTGTGTGGTGTGGTATGCGGCATAAAATAATGAGGTAGGTATGTACAAAACAAGTTGATTGGAAGACGGGGGGGGGGGGGGGGGGGGGGGTGTCTGTAGTAGACAGGGGGCTGTCTGTAGTAGACAAGGGCTGTATGAGTACAAGGGATGGTAGTGTAGGATGATAATATGACAGAGTTTGAAAGCGTGTACTCGGAATAAGGACAAAGCAATCTACTTTATTTTCCTAGACGTGACGAGACTGCATTAACTCTCTAACTCTGTCACACATGTTCATACATTTCAAGATCTCACAGGCAAAATTTTTGAAAAAGTCCCTTTCGACGATTTAAAAAATAGAAAAATTAGTAAGAAAGGTTCATGTTTTCTTTATACATTCCTTGGCCAAAAAATATGAGAAACCCAAATATCATAAAATCGTGGGTGGGATCAATGAATTGTTTCAGTTACAAACTCAGTTAATGTTAACCTTTGTTCCCAGCCTTCTCTGAATGTTGTTTTCAACGGTTTATTTAATTACCAAACTGAAAATCCATTAACATTGAGATAAAATATCTTATTTGATTTAGCAGGACAGAATTATCATTACAGATCTTAAGCATTATGGACGACAATTTTCACCTTTGACATCTGGAAACGACATCAATCATATGGCTACAATTGCTCTAACTACTTTCAATCACAAATGCACATCCTAAACATTATCCATTGCATCAACTTTAAGGTAAAAATTACTTGATTTAATGGTCATACCATCATGAAACCGTTATCTGTCATTAATAGCAAGATGCAAAATTCCATTCATTTCTATTTACAATTCAATGATTATCTCTATTAAAGTAATTTCCTTTCAACCTACTCACACAAACTGTTAACATGATTAGAAGTGATGGACCAGAGTCCATTTTGCAGACCAGGAGGATTAGAAACATCCATTTGCATAAAAAGACGTTAGAACACACCATATCAAAGTTTAGAAAAGAAAAGGAAAGAGAAAAAAACAGAAACAAAAAACAAAAAACAAAAAACAAAAAGCTGTAAAGAGAAAATAAAATGACATTCTGAGTCTGACAAGCAGGCAAGGAAATTAAAAAAACATAAAATTACAAAGACGTAATGCTCTCAAAATATTAAGTTGTGGCTGATAGCAACTCATAATCAATGATAATCCCCCCCCCCCCCCCCCTTGCCCCTGCTCCACCCACCCTGATAGATTCAACACTACACTCCCATATTCTCAAAGTTTGTATCCAAACACAAACTGTTTTGGGAACCTTGTATGATTAAATTTGAGTAAACAAGTTAATTTTCAAAAATAATTTTGTTATTATGCTTAGTATAAATAATATTATATGGTTTGACCTACTGACAGCGGTTCTAAAAAGTCATCAAGCTTTGATGTAGTACTAGCAGTATTAAAAAAAGGTTTCAAAACCTATTTGGAATGTTTCTATTTTGCTTGTTTTACACTTCTCTTATCTCAAGTCAAAAGCTTTCCTGAAATAAAATAGAAACCCTCAGATCAGGAAACCCTTATCACTAATGTGATGTTACTATGTTAACAAAATTGTGCAATTTCATACATCAATTATATCTAGCACTATTTTGAGAACACTAGACATTGAGAGCAGATGATGATATGATCATTGATATGACTACCTGTGACATGAAAGGATCGAACTCGACGATTCAGAAAACCACCTGGGAAAAAGGGTACAGGGACAAATCATCCATAACTCATTTTATAACAATAGTAAAAACACTTGTGTCTCGCCGAGCCTCAACTCTGACACACGATTTACAGACTATATACAAATTTAAAAAATTACTCATTTCTACAAAATTATAATTTTAAAATATCAAAATATCTTCTCTTTATTATGCTTTGAAACATCACAGAACTGCTTGAGTATCATAGTGTAGAGAAAACAATGTTAGGAATAGAAATACAAGGTTATCAATTAGCTTATTGCTTAACTTGAAATTATTTTTTTAATCCACTAACACCAGAAATCAATTTATGGGCTATTTTTACATCACTAGAAACCGCTCTAGCACCAGAAGCTGAAAATATATACAGTATAACAGGAACAAAGCAGCTTTGGGATGTGGAATAAAATAGTAAAAAGCATTTGAAAGAGAAACCACTTGTAAGATGCTCTCCACCACAAGCCAAAGTTGCACACATACAAACACAAAGGTAAATATTGCATTGAAAAAATATGTCACTACAACTCTACGTTGACGTACAAGTTACAAATGTATCAGTATCTAATATTGTTTTCTATTACAACTACAAAAATTGCAATGTGTTCAGCAAGCCTGATCAGTCTCATGAGAGAATTCATGTATATATATATGTGTGCATATGTCTGCAATTTGTAATATTTGTTTTTGTATGCTTGAGAATATAGTACAACTAGAACATGAGTACATGTTTCCATGTGTCTTTACGTATGTGGCGTGTTGGGCGAATCGTCAGACTGCCAGCCTCGAGATCGTGAGATCCTGGATTCGAATCCTGGCTGAAGCTACCAATGTTGCGTCGTTGGGAAAGACTTTTAAACGTTTTCTCACTCGACTCAAAAGTGAATGAGTACCCAGCTAAATGCAGAGAAGGATACAGCCTGCCATTGTCTGTGTAAAATGTCAAACTCTATTTCCATGCAACAATATGTGAAAAACAATCCCTGCACATCAGAATAATTCTATTCGTTTCCATCCCATGAAACTTGTCGTGCGTGGTGAAACAGCACAAATAAATAATGGTGTAAAAAATAGGAAGAAGACAAACACAAACAAAAAAAAACCAACCCCAAAACACTTCAAAACTTGTGGTGGTGAAAGAAACATATGGCCAAACAATCAAGATTACCCTTGTTCTCCTTATTGGCCTTGGCCTGCTTGTAAACCTCAGTGGATCGGGGATCAATGTGGCCTTTACGTTTTTCAGACATGCTCTGCCGACCAAAACCCTCACGTGCAAAGGGATTGAGGAGGTCTCCCTGAGGACTTCTGGTCGTACAATGTGGGAAGGAAAAGAAAAAGAAATCATAAAAAATTCTAAGATAAACAAGAAAGGCATCATCCTGTCAATATTGAGTAATAAAACGCCACAGTTTCCACCTCCCTGCACAGCTTCCACCTCCCTGCACGGCTTCCACCTCCCTGCACGACTTCCACCTCCCTGCACAGCTTCCACCTCCCTGCACGGCTTCCACCTCCCTGCACGACTTCCACCTCCCTGCACAGCTTCCACCTCCCTGCACGGCTTCCACCTCCCTGCACGACTTCCACCTCCCTGCACAGCTTCCACCTCCCTGCACGGCTTCCACCTCCCTGCACGACTTCCACCTCCCTGCACAGCT
>JARFNW010131146.1:0-11391 GCA_031763155.1 Dirona albolineata | reverse complement strand
ATATATAAAATCAATGTGGCAACATGTGCTATCCTACTATAAGATAATTATCAAAGATAATATAATCGTATACAAGTTAAACGCCTGCACCGTGCCAAAAAGCATAAATTAAATAAATCCAATTATATCTTGAACATGTAATATGACTTGCGAGAAATCACCGTTTTCTCCCCCCTCCCCCCCCCCCCTTCCCCTCTCCCTTTGTAGTGATTGAACCTGTTACGTTAATTTGATTGTATAGTGATATGTTCAATTATCGTTAACTATTCACATCATTAAAACAAATGGGACTGAATCGATATTTCGGCATAATTGTTTTATGTCACATGTATCTTACTAGGCTATCTGAAATTGTTCATGCCATACCATACCATACCGTACCATGCCATGCCATGCCGTGTCATGCCATACCATGCCATATTATACCATACCATGCCATGCCATACCATACCATGCCACACCATGCCGCCATGCCATACCATGCCATACCATACCATGCCATGCCATACCATACCATGTCATATCATGTCATACCATGCCATATCTTACCATTAGAAATGGCATTAGTCATAAAATAGCAGTGATAGAAACAATTTCAATCATCAAATTTATCCATCAATCTACTTAACCCCCAGCCAATCCCATTTGTCCTAACTATTAAAAAAACAACTCCAACTATTTGTTTATCTATAAATATATGTATATTTAACGTATATTAAAAATACATTTTATGTACAGAAAAAAAAGCAAAAACAAAAACGCGGCTTTGGCAAACTAGGGGTGTGTGACGGTGCGGGTTATATCTTAATACCCTCATCAGTTGAAGGACTGGTGGGAAGTATAATTAATATTATATCCTCGTTTAAACCAGTCTCTTCATGCTGGCCACACACTTGAAAATACGATAAGTTAAAAGTAAATAAAGGAGAATTCAAAAGCTCTTTAAAAGTACATATATTTAGTCTTTAATTTGATATCTTTTGATCATCTATAATTTCATCATAAATCAGTTTGACAACCCATATAAATCTCTATCCATGTGGCCTGTTTTGCCACTTAACTTTTCCTTTCGGTCCTGAGGATGATTGTCCCAGGGTCGCTCTAGTTGTGGTTTCCTCCTCTGGCCTTTAGCAGGGATTGGAGGCGTTTCCTGGCCTTTAGCAGGGATTTGAGGCGTAATCGGGCCTTTTTCAGGGATTGTAGGCTGGTAGGGTTTCCAATTGTAGGCTGTTAGTTTCCTCCTCTGGCGTTTAGCAGGGATTGGAGGTGTGGTCTGGCATTTCATGGATTTTAGGCGTAACCTGACCTTCAGGGATTGTAGGCGTAACCTGACCTTCAGGGATTGTAGGCGTAACCTGGCCTTCAGGGACGGGTCGTAGGGTAGTTTCGTGTCTCGAGTTTCCTAACGCCACAGCTGAATAAAGAATTAATGTCTTCTATAAACTGGAACATGGTTCACCCGTGAAGTTTTTCAATTGCCTCGTGCTTTTATAGTCTCTGAGATAGCATCTAACGTATTTTCTCCCGCGGAAATGAAGGCTTGTGATAGGCTGGAATTTCATGGCCGAACAGTGAGCACGACTCGACTGTTGGTGTTGACAAACCACGTCTATCGTGGCTAGTGAATAGACGGGTGACCACCTGGGTTATAAACCCGTCAACGACAAAAAATATACATAATGAAATGTATTGGCTCGCCGGCGCTTGTGGCCTTCGTAAGACACTTTGCCCTGCTTACCTCGTCCTATAGGAGGTCCCCTTGCTTGTAAGCAGCGTTTGTCCTTGTCCAAAAACATTGCATTCGCTCCTTACAGGCTGCGTGGGACGATTTAAGTGTTGAGCGTTCCGTTACAGTCCCGGGGCAAATGTACTATTGTAAGCGCTTAGAGCATGGTGAAGATCGTGAATAAGTGCTATACAAATGTACACTAATATTATTATTATTATTATTATTATCATCATCATCATCATCATCATCATCATCATCATCATCATCATCATCATCATCATCATCATCATCATTATCATTATTGTTACTATCATTATTGTTTTTATAATAATATTATTTCTATTGTTTATTGCAATATGTATCATAATATTTGTGCAGATTGCGAAATGCCTATTGGAAAGGCCTGGTTATCTTATAGGATATGATTCTTGACCGACTATCTAGATGTGAATTCGTAAACGAGTCTTTGATAAATTAATCTTTCAAACATTTCTATGTGGCTGCCCAATCAGTGTTTTTTTTAACAGTTTTTATTTTTCACATTGCACCATAGCATACGTTGAGAATCGAGAGACTTGCTGGCCAAGTCTCTGCGTAGATGGACAACGTTAATAATATCATATTGGACAGTCAGATCAAATCATTGAATTGACATTGGTACTTTTGCACCATCATGCTGTCATTTTTATTTTTGTTATTTAGTTGCTTGGAATACCCCCCCCCCCCCCACACACACACACCGTTTTCCCCCTAATTATGAGAGAGGGGGATGGGAGGGGGTGGTCTAATAATGTGTGCGTGTCAGCCTGGGACACTGGCGAAATGCGCACAAGGGCGTGGGTAGTCGAAGTAAACAGACGTTTTTCTAACAGGTTGGCTTTGTTTTGTACGTTAAAATTTTATTGACCAGGGACCAGGAGAGAATGTCTTACCAAGGACTATGAAGTCAAATTTAAAGGGGTAGAAAACAGGTTTGGGCCGGAATTAATT
This sequence comes from Dirona albolineata, assembly GCA_031763155.1. NCBI lineage: Eukaryota > Metazoa > Mollusca > Gastropoda > Nudibranchia > Dironidae > Dirona > Dirona albolineata. The sequence continues at coordinate 8,672 of JARFNW010131146.1, read as the reverse complement.
AGCATTTCGAAAGGAAAGTCTCTACAAGCAGAAACCCTATTTCACAGAGGTTTTCTCTCCCCCCAAAAAGCTAGACCCTCTCTATAGTGTCAAATACAAATTTATGATGGGGTCAACCAAAAAAGTGTTTGAAATTAGACTGGTCTTTAAACTGCTGCACACGTCTTCACGTGCAACCAGTGATTTGGAAGTTGTAAACAGTAAACACGACCTCAATCGCGACCACTCAAAACGTCGTTCGTTACGCCTTCTCTGACCTCTTTTTTGATTGGTTGGTTAGGCTCTTGGCATGCACTCAATCTCGAGGTCGAAAAAACACACAGCTGGCCTTTTAAATTATTATATTTTTTACATAACTCTATCTTCCTAAATGAATAGCGTGCATAAGTTTTTATGATTTTTGATTGCTCATAGTAATTTTTTAAATTTTGTTTTTGATCAATGACTTGTTGAACCCAAAAAGCATTCTCTCCGTTTCAGCTCATGTCCTCATTAATATTCATAAGTTTACAATCAATGTGTGTTGTATGGTCCGACACAAGGTCTATGTAATGTGTGCTAACTGAAATTGTTTCAGAAATTCTGGCTTAAGTTGCAAAAACGTCGCCGACCGGAGGTTGCAGTTATTTCCTAGATGGACAGTACGTCCATTATTACCCAGGTTTCTCGAGATGATGAGTTACTTAATGTATACACCGCATCGGAAAATGGTAAGTTGAAAAGCAAGTGGTTGCAAAATGGCGCTCGATTGTGTGTTGGTCCCTTCTGGAATGTCTAATTTTTGTTTACCGTGTTATTCTTTGAATCACGACCTCTTTTTATGTAATTTGAATGTGTATTTTTTAATATGCAGTAAATGCAGCTTCTCAAACATTTCAGAAATGCCTATTGTTTTCAAATAGGTGTTAATGTTTTAGATCACAAGTCTCCGGAAGAGTTGTTGCAAAAGAACATTGCCCCTGCGCTGACTGCTGACACTGACTGACACAGTTTTCCTTCCTCAAAAAACAATGTGCACTTTACTGTATCTTAATAATTCGTATGTGTTTTGTTGCCAAAGGTTTAATCGATTTGATCCTTATCCAAACACCATCCGTATCCAGCTAATTTCTCTTTCCATTCTTGTCCCATGACTGACTCTGTCTCCTCAGTGGCTGATACTTTCAGCTTTTCTGTGGAAGGAAATTAATTCCTTGGCCTTGGTCATCCATTTCTGAATTCTGAATGAATGAATGGGAGGAGTGAGGAGATAGCTAGTCTTAGTCTTGTGAGAATTTAAAGAAAGGCAACAGTTATGACTTTTAAGTAGACAAGCTAGACCTTCTACTTCTTGTCTAGCTAACAGTTTATAGTTATATGAGGTAATCTACTTTTTTGTAGACTAGGTCGATCTTCTTACACTTCCAAGGGTTAGAATGGTTTTATAAATATTATTATTATTATTATAGTTATAGGTCTAGATAGTTGGTATTTTATTATTATAATTTGAAGAGAGGAGAGGTCGACTTAGACACTATTACGTCTCTTTAAGAGACCCTGATTCTGATCTCAGGTGCCCAGATCCTTTTTTTAGTTAATAATGTGACAGTGTCATTTGACGAAAACACGGGTAAAACGTCAATTGGCACCGAGCGGTATCGAGGTACTCAGTCACAATTGACCGAGCGATATCTAGCACAATTATATCGATTGTATAGCTAATCAAACCAAGATTAAAATTGTTTCAATTTTATTTCTACCCCAATTAGAGGCGAAGTTATTAACAATTTCATTGACTGACATTTGATAGAACAGTGCATCCATTTTTAGAGTATATATGTAAATTAGCTTTGTGTACACGTCACAAAACTGAGCCAATGGCTGAAACGTTGTGAGCATATTAAGTGTTGAGCGTTTCGTTGCTTTCCTGGGGAAAATGTGCTCCTGTAAAGCACTCAGAGCATGATGATGATCATGAATAAAAGAGCTATATTTATATATATAAATATGTACATTCATTTGTTATTATTTATTTATAATTTCAGAGTCCCAATGTTGCCAACATCATGAGATTTTGCGTCCCCAAGATTTTGATGACTTTCGGCGCTTCCTATCTTGTCTGGTACCATCTCAAGTATCATAGAAATGTAAGTCTCATTCTCATCCATCATGTCCACTGAACATTTATTTTATTTTTTTACCCAAACTTGCACATTTGTTATGATTCAATAGATTTAGCAGATTAGGATGGGTCATATTCTGTAACTTCTGCTAACTGCGCTTTTAATGTGAAACTTTTATCAACTTTATTATTTTATTACTTCTTATAATAGATAAATATATATATAGAAATAGAATAATAGATAAATTCCCTTCATTAATCCCAGGGGAAAATTTGTCTTCGCATGATATGTTCTGAGGGTGGACGGAAATAACCCAGGTGTCAGCTGCAGTGCAGCACCACAAAGTGGGATTCGAACCAAAGGCGAGTGACTTAACCACAGCTGGTCCCCCATATTTTTGTTGTGAAGACGATATAATGATTTTTTACTTTATTTAATCTTTTCCAGGACTGGACAAGACATGGAGGTATTCACATGTTTACATCTAAACCTCAATATCTGGGCAAGGTAAGATTATTGTGTGGGTTGTACAAGTTGTGTGTTTTGTATGGCAGTTTTTTTATATATGAAATCTCTCAATATAAGCAGTTCTTTTAATGTCTTTGATAAATGGACAGTGCCATAAAAAATTTCTGGGATCATCTTGGCTCACATATTATGTGGCCAATTGCCAAAACTATGACAATCAAGCATGGCTTTGCCATTTCGTTAGTTTGGAGTTACAAATGAAGCCTAGATTATTTCTTTCTGTCTATATTTAATTAGAAATTATATGTTTAATTTAAGGCACCATCAAGGATCAAAATATTCAATGTTTATTGTTAAAAATCAATTTAAGTGTAAAAATAAGATTCTCATTTTGGATGAGTATAGTATAAGGTGACCTGCTATAAACATTGACATTCAGATAAGAGGATGTTGCTGTGCCATAATTCCTACATTTCAATTGTCAATGGAATATCCATTTAACAAACTTGATTATAGATGAAGAAAAGTAAGTTTCGATCGTCAATCTTCATGTAAAAAAAAATATCTGATTTCAAGTTTGGATTTTACGCATGAAGAGAATGTATATATCTTTGTCCTGTAATTGTATCGCTTATTTTATCCCATATCAGAAACTTGGCTTTCACTTTTGACACAGTCAGTGTATTGTAATAATTGTCCGTTAAAATTTTTGGGCATTTACGGGTCAAACATGATATTCCTAATAGTTGGGTATTTCTTTACCCCACTGGTCGCAATAACAATAATTTATTAATTACTTGAAGTATTTGTTGTCAATAAATAAGTTCCCATTTGTTCATGTCGTTCAGTTAACTTTCTTTTGAAAGGATGCAAAAAAAGGGAAAATGATATATGACAATGCAATGCAAAAACCCAGATTCAAACCCACTTTGTTTATATGGATTGGGTGCAATTTCTAACCTCTAGCCCGCCATGCCCTCATTTTGACATATTATAATTAATATTATTAATTATATGATAAATTATTGCCTTTTGCATTAAACTCAAATCTACCCCTTTGATTTATCTTTGTAGTCATTGTTTCTTTGATTTTATATTTTGTACCTCATCCTCGTAGAAAATAGTTCCAACATTGTTAAGTGCCTTTTATTTTGACTACAGTATATGCAGTGGTCTCAGAGATAAAGTTACGTACTTATGGAAATGTGACAGCTTCTGATCCAGAAAGAGATGCAAGAAGACAAATAATTTCAGATACAAGTTGTTAAATTTAAAAGAGCATGTCAGCAGTTAACAGATCAATAATCCTGCCTTCCAACCCAATGAATCCATGCAATGGGCAATGAAATTGTAGTGTTTCCTGACTAGTAAATCCACCACAAACCATATGAAAACCTCACATGAAAGAAAACAATAGCTATCTTATTACCTTTTATTTATTTATTTTTATTTTATTTTTTTACCAGGGTGAACCAGCTCCACAAAAGCAAGCAGATGACTTCTTTGAACGTGGGTTCAAGTCAAGAACAGCTTTGAAAGAATAAGCCATTGTTGTTGATTTGATTAGTGTGTGTGATAGTTGTCTTTTATTTAAATCAATTGCTATCTATAGACCATACTTTTGAAAATTAGAATGTTATACATTAATGTAAATGCTACAATTGACGTGACAAAATGAGACAGTACATTCTGTGGTATCGAAAGACAAGAAGAAAACTATACTGTATAGTGGAAAGAGACAAAATAAAATGTACAAAAATTACGTTTTGTGTTTTTGTTGTTTTGTTTTTTTTCTTGGGGTATTTTTTGGTCATTGATGATACTGTTACGTTTGCCTCCCGCTGAAATTACGTTTTGTAAAAAAATTGCACACAAGAGCCCTTTATCTTTAGGGTACATTTAGAGAAGAGACAGGAATAACCCAAGCATTTGCTGCAGTGCAGCGCCACAATCATATATTGCTCATTCTTTGTTGTCTAGTTTTACTCTCATGATCTCATTAGAAATGGGTTTCGCCCAAAGTTAAACCTGCACCGTAGCACATGGTAATGGTAATGTCCAGCATGCAAACCCAGATCAGGCTTCTTTGAAACAATCTTAATCTCCATGCAGGTCTTTTGGCCATTGTATATGACTGTAAATGAATCAGAGATTAAAGACAAACAAGTGACCATCCTATTATGTCTGATGCTTTTCTGGCATACTCTGTAAAGAAATGTGGAACATATGATCTAAATATTCATGTCACTGTCACTTCGTGAAATTGAAAATATAAAACAATTATGAAAGGACATTTTCCTTTCATGAAATTCAATACCTTATGATTGTTGAGCACAGGGTGTTGGTATTGATATAGAGATATTCAAATGATGACAAATTGTCAGGCACTTTCTGAACAGTAAACATTGTAAGGAACTGTGGAAGCTGTGGTCCTTATCATACATAATAGAAAATACAGCACCACACAGTGGTCTTTTAGATCACGTCAATCAAAAATCAAATTTATTACATATTATAAATCGTACCTCTTGTACTGAAGTTGTTTTTTCCAATGCGATCTTGATGACAAAATATGCTCTACGACTACTACAAATGAGTCAGAATTTTGACATGTGAAGAGCTTGGTGTAAGTAAGGTAAAAGTAAAAGCTTATCTTTACCACTTTCAAGTGATGAACAAACCTTGAAGTTGAAGTTGTAAATTGTGCACTGGGATATCGATGTTAAAGATGTCCAAGTACCTATCTTGTGCCTGATTTGAAATCAAAAAGGTTTACTGGGCTGTTTCTCGGAGCGGGCAATCCTGACGTGTCTCATTTAGTGTTGTTGTGAAATAAATTTTATCTGCCTTGTTCAGTGGGTTCACTTGGAACCCCCAAGGGAAAAGGAGGAGAGGATGACCAAGAAGCAGCTGGAGACCAGACACCGAGATACAACTTCGAAGCTGGAGAGAGGCAGGAACGGCAGCCCACTGTAGAGTCCAATGGAGAAGTAATGTTGATGGCAAATGTTCCTTTGGGGACGATAGGCCTAAGGACGTAAGTCAGTGGGTGGGTGATTGGGAGTCAATGCACACCCTTATCTGAGGGGATGAAAAACTGAAGGCGCCATTTTAGGCCCGTTGAAAAAAAAGTGTAGATATCAAATTATGGTCCGCTTGCCTGGCAAAACTTATTTTTTGAAAAAAGATAGAAGGGTGATCATAAGATGTTCTTGCATAGGATTCCATATACGAGGTCCAACGTTAGAAAAAGATCATTCACTGTAAAATGTATACTTTTGACCACAATTTACACAAAGTTTTGGACTTGTCAAACGATGAGATTAAAATTCTAGGAGTAGGCCTATATACGTATAAAAACTCTTTCAAATAGTTTGGGGCTTCAAACATTTAAAACACATGGGGGCAATTTGGAATTAATCCTTTGTCACGCCAGTTCCGTGAGCTAGTTGGTTCCAAGCAGAATTATTTATAGCTTTGTCACGTTTTAAGATGGTGTTGTGGCGACGGCGGCATGACATTGTGGTGGTGATGGCGGCAATGATAATAATGATGATGATGACGAGAACGACGACGATGGTAATGATGATTATGGTGGTGATGATGATTGTGTTGATGGCGGTGATATTGATGGTGGTAATTAGGATAATTACAATGATGATGGTGGTGGAGTCGGTGGTAGACAATTTTGTTCTCATGTGCGAATGAGCACACGGCCACAGTCAGAGAAATGTATTTGTCAGGATGTTAGTATAATGCCTACTGTATGCTCACCATGAAGTTTAGAAGGGCTCTAAATCTGAATGACAAGGTCCGTCAGGAATATTTTTAAAAGTATGTGAGCCTGTAGTACGTACAGGGACACCGGACTGCAAATCCATCATCTTTCTGGAACAACGACATTTCTAAAAACAAATCCTTCATTTCTTGTTGCGTCCGAGTAACCTTCAAGTTATCATTTTCTATTCCAACGTTAAGGTGTTGGTGTTATTTTCTTCGCCCCTTTGAGAGGTTAGATTCAGTTGAGGGCGGTGGATTAATTAGTTGCTTAGCAGACACGTGGTCGCATTGTCCGTGGGTCCTGTTATTTATGTGGGTGTGCGATTCCGAAAAACGCGGACACTGAGAATCAAAGCTCAAAGCTAAATACAAAGTGTTGTAGAGTCATTAGGACTCATTATAGAAAATACAGTTCCCTGTAGTGAAAATTGGTTTAACATATTTTCTTATTTGCCTTTTTTTTCTTTCTTTGCATTCATTTACCAAACCCGGGCTAGGCCACTGCCTGCGTGATATATCACGAAGGCAGTGGCTAGGCCCAGTGCACATCACCGAATAGCGTACAAGCCATCCACATAAAAATATGTTTGCTTCATAATATTCATATATCTGGGGGCGGGGTGGGGGGGGGAGGAGCAGGTCACCAATGGTTAAAAAACAGTTTTAAATGTGTATAGGTCAAGATCAATTTTGTTAGGATCAGTCGAAAATTAACAGAAGCACGAGAATCTATTAGATTAAGCTTTCTTCAGAGAGATAAATCCGTGAGCAAGCCTCTCTCGCGGGAGCTGAAGTTTATTTCATGTGGACCAGATAGGCATTCATTGCTGTTGAGGTGTAGGCATCTACTAAGAAGTGGTAGTAAGGGTCGTAGCTAAAGATTAATAGATAAAAATACATTTTAAAACAAAAACGAGGAAAGGGGGGGGGGGGGAGGGGTACGTCTGTGGGAAAAATATTTTGGGGTCAACTTAGGTCCATCGCGGGTGACACTGAATCTCAATCTGACTATGGTTAGTCAGTTTTATAACGTTAAAATTTGCAAATATAGCGCTCGCGGCGCTAAAAATGTATAATGTAGACATTGTATCATTTCTTTATCCAAGCAAAACTTCGAATATGTGAGAGCCAATTGAAAATGTCCAGATTTAATGAACGACTCTTTAGTTTTACATCTGACATCTGTCCAAGGTAGACAACTCTACGCATAATTTATAACCCGTTTCCTGCCTTTTGTTTTCTCCTGTAAATATAAATAATGGACTCGAACGTCAATAATAAATATCATTTACCTTGGTGTTTTCCCTTTAAATAAACGTAACATAATCAATTGTCTTTGTTACAATGGGTGGTTTCGGCATCTGACATCCGACTCCTTAATTTATTAAAAGATAATTACTGGCTGTTGCTAATGGCACCTTGGCCTTGCCTTTCTTTCACTTTCATTACAATTACAATTTTTAGAATGTTTACTTTTTATTCCTGAGATGCCGATGCCTGGACGAACTGACGAGAAGTAAGTAGTCTGCTAAGCCGTTCATGGTACAAAAGTTGGATATTTGCAATTGCAAAGTAGGTAGAGTTAACATTTGGAACCATTAATTAGGATGTATTTACTTGAAAATTGTTCCCAATCTAATCATCAAGATGTGCAATATTTAAAAACACATTCATTCATTTAGAAAAAAACAAACAATGCCAACCCAAGTCAACAACAAAGGCAAAGGGTAACCTACTTTCCAATTTAATTTTTATAAAATTTTGAAATAAATATTCTATTTTGAATTTTTGGTGTTAAACATTACATATTATTACAAAACTCTTTCTATCATTTTTTAAAGTTTACATTGGAAATTGGATTGGAAAAATCTAATCAATATTAATATTATATATATGCTCCTCTAACTCTAACTCCATTCTTGTCATTGACATTATGTATCATGACTATATGACAGTAAGGCTAAGCTAAGGTTTTTGTATATTCACTAAGGCAAAGGCCTATTGTGGGAGTTAAGTTCACTACGCCCAACAAATCTGACACCACTACTACTACTACTACTACTACTAGTAGTAGTAGTAGTAGAGTCTGTCTAAGTCTAGTCTATAAATTCTTTAATACTTTTACTTTTTACACAGTTTATATTTTTAATTTAAAGAACTCGTGGCTATGAGATCAGGAGTATGTTTGTTCATAGGTTTAAGTTGTTGTTGTTGTCTTTATCGAATCCCCTTTATACCGCAATAAAAGCAGTGTAGGGACCAGCCATATGTCAAGCTCTGAAGGGTGCACATAACAAATGGAAGTAAATCCAAATGCCAATG
>JARFNW010131135.1:0-11391 GCA_031763155.1 Dirona albolineata | reverse complement strand
TTCATATGCCATCAATGACAATACTAACATTTCATATGCCATCATCAATGACAATACTAACATTTCATATGCCATCAATGACAATACTAACATTTCATATGCCATCATCAATGGACATACTAACATTTCATATGCCATCAATGACAATACTAACATTTCATATGCCATCATCAATGACAATACTAACATTTCATATGCCATCAATGACAATACTAACATTTCATATGCCATCATCAATGGACATACTAACATTTCATATGCCATCAATGACAATACTAACATTTCATATGCCATCATCAATGACAATACTAACATTTCATATGCCATCATCAATGACAATACTAACATTTCACTCTCACAACTCCTACCCCTATCAACAGCTTTTCTGACCGACAACATGATCTTTTTTATGAGAAATAGAAAAAAAACCAACAATAGAAAAAAACCAACAACAAAAAAACAACCCCAAAAACTTATTCCAATATTCCTCCATATACATGGCAAAGTAAACCGAAAACAATTTTTTCTCTATTGGACAATAAAGCTTGATCGTTGACCCCCGCCCCCTTTCCCCTAAGAGTAAGAGCCAAACTCTTTGATGATGAACTGTCACCTAACTTTGTGAAGACTGACTTGAGAAATAAAGCTGACGAGTGGTATAATCCACCCTCACCCTGCCTTTTCACAAAAAAATCTTAGATGATGTACTGTTACCCACCTTTGTGAAGACGAACTTGTTGATGATGAGAAATAAGCCTGATGAGACCAACCCAGACATCAAAGGGGAGACAAACCAAGAGGCAACTAAGGGAGATCACAAAGGAGGAACAAGAGTTATTATAAAATATAATACACTTCAAAATATGTGTGTGTGTGTGTGTGTGTATATAATTCAAAACTGATTATCTATTCAGTTTGAAAGCTATATATATATGAAAACGAAGAGGAGCAGCAGTCGGTAGAGTGTCTGATTGCTATGCAGGTGGTCGAGTTTGATTCTCCCAGTCAGGGCAGATATTGTATGGTTCTCCCTGTGAAATGGGTAGTGGAGTCAATTCAAAACTGGCGGAAATGAAGACAGCCCACTACCACCCTATGCCGTGTATGCCCAATATGATCCAAGTCTCTACACTTTTGATACCCTAAGCCCAGTAATGAGTATCATGGGAACTTATGCTTTACTTTTATACTTTTATGAAGAGTAGAATGCCCAAGCAAGTACCATGTACTTTTAATCTGCCTTTGAATTTCTGGATATTAGACAAGTCTAGATTTGTAAGTAGACTTTAAGAAACTAAAGAGCTGTGATAAAAGATTTATCGACATGAAATATAATCTCATGAATTATAACATGCTGAATAAACAAGTTTTAGAAATAAAAATAGAAATCATATCAAAATCATTCAGGCTATTTAAAAAAACCAACAAACAACTGAATACTAATACTAATACTACTTTGGCATCATATGCAACAATTTTATAGATAACTTCTCAACTGAGGGAGATACCCTTTCAATAAATTGTGAGAAAAATGATGGACGACCATTTATTGATTGTGATTAGAGAGTAATAGGTTATTTTGTAGATGTCTGCTATTATGTTGCTTTTAACTTTCAAAATTTACTAATATCCAATCTGCTTTAACAAACATATGGGTTTTTATGGGCTTTAAAATCTTTTCTATGCAGTCTTTTGCTTGAAAGAGGGAGGATGAAAGAGTGAGTCAATGAGAACAGTGGGTTGTAAAATTTTAGATGTCTGTATTTCTTTTATCAGGCCTTTAGTGTTTTAGTTTTACTCATACCTGCCATACATTCAGTAAAATTATAATCAATGCGCTAGATAACCATGATATGATTTTAAATACATGGAGAAAATAAACCTGAACAAACTAAACTACTTACTGATAAGCCCCAGTTTGAGGACACCCACTCCCTTGGTGCCCTGAGCCACCAGACTGAACCCAACTGTGGCTCCAACAATGCTGTGGGTGGCTGACACAGGGAGCCGAAGGAGTGTAGCCAGGAACAGCCAAATACATGAACCTGGGGAAAACGAGGTGGTTGTGTTAATTAAAGGGGGGAAAAATCCTTTGTTGTGATTAATTCATGAAATCGAAAAAATCTAAACAAAAAAGAAAAAAGAATTTTTTTTAAAATCCTTTTCAGGCACATCATCATGGTGCAAAGCAGCAATTGATTTAGAGAAAACAGACAAGACCCAAATTAAATAAGTATGTATGTCAATGTCAATAGTTATTGTGTGTAATACAAATATATAAAAAAGTAACTCTTGCTGATTGTGTTTTCATCAACAACTGTACTGCCACCATCATCATCACCCATCCACTCATTCTACTCGATCACATCACATATCATTTACACGGCTGTTACTATCGCCGAAAATCTGTCGGCAGAGTCACTGCGACACGGTTAATGGCCTCCATAGCGGATGCTCTATTTTGAGTCCAGTTTGCAACAGTTCTAGAGTCAACATCTTTGCTTCCGCCTCGTATTACGGAGTAGTTTTCAAGAATCTGCAGTTAGTAGAAAGTGCTGTTTCCATGTCTTTAAAAGGTATTAAAAACCCCACATATTCTTTACTTATATCTTTAAATGTGATACATTTTAATTGAGAAAAGATTTTTAAATTTGATCCTAATATCAATGTAACTACAATGCTGCAAAGATGACAATGCCCATCTTCCGCGATCACAAATGTATTAATGTATTTAACAAGTATCTAGGCATTTTTGATAAACGTTGGCTCACACTCTTCAACATCACAATCAAAGTGTTATTCAGCTTTATAGGCTGTGTTGTGACTGTTCATGGACTCAAAAACAAAAAGATTCAAGGAAAAATACATTTTTGTGTGCCTGTTCACTCTTTTACTGGAAACTATTGTAAAAATATATCTAACCTGAAGTTATCCACAATATTACAGCATCAATAGTAATCACTTCAGAGAAATGGACTTGTGATCCTGTCATAATTGACAAGGCTCGGCAAACGAAACTGATCATCAACTTAGTGAAGCATTCGCACTTGTTCATAAGGTCCTGTCACACATGAAACCAATCCCACACACCTCCATTGCAAACATCAAGACACACATCCATGCGTATATCAAGATCTACAGGCAATCATTCAAACACAAAATTATTCCCAAACAACAAATTTCAGAACACCACTGAATCCCTTGTGTAGAACAATAAAAAATTTGACTTGGTCTATTTGGGGGTACAAGGTGAGGAATTAATCCCTCATCCAAATTAGAAAATGACGACGGTTGCCATACGACAAGAGGAGAAGAAGATTAATTCTATAATGTCATGTGATCTCATTCAAGTTGCATCCTCGTTACAAAGTCATCCACTGTCATAAGTAACAGTACTATGCTTTGAGCACATATCATTTCTAAAAATGGCTTGTACAAAACTATCTAGTTGTAAATCCTAGGTGGTAAAACATTCTACTGACATAATGTGATGACTTAAGGCCGGTGACTGGATTATAACATATATGAATCATAAAACAGAGAGTGGATAATGGCTACACGGGCACCATGGTGAACTGGCGATAGATGAACTGAAATTCTGACATGCAATTAATCAGGGCCACACTAAACGCATCCTGTTAGGATAAAATCAACCAAATTTGAAAAGTGGGCAATCTGTGTATCAAAAGTTTGCAGCCCTGAATGAGGAAGTCTTGTTTTGTTCATCTTCTACAAAGGCTATTGTAATGAAAATGAGAGAATCCAAGTTTATGTTATTTGTTCTGTAAGAATCCTACTCGTTTGAAAATTATTTGTAGGTAAACGGCAAACTCTGCACAATACGGGCCGTGCAGTGAGATGTCAGAGTGATAGCATCCTGATTTAATATCAATTATTATCTCAGACAATTAAAATCACATTCTACAATGCAACGCTGACTCTCACTATGTTTGCAATCGACAGGTAACTTGACCTTGTGACCTCTGTATGGCGCAGACCGACTCGTGCAGACTAAAATACAAGCTTGGAATTGGAACCACCATGTTTGGAGTTCATTACATCTCATTGCTTATAAATAAAATCATAACTATCAGTGGATGATCTGAAATGCATACATATTATATAAAACACTAAAATAAAGTGGGATTGTAGTCCATATCCCTGTAAAAGTACAGGTTCACAGACTTTTCACCATCTAATTTGGCATTCCTGTACACCTATCAACTTTCGTAAAAAATCAAAAAAGAATTGACGAAGAACAAACCTGTAAGGGCTGATAAATTTCCTAGCATTAACATTTTTTCCGAGTTATTGTAGGGTGCCACTTCTACTATACCTTTCCGTATAGTGTCGGACACTTTATAACCTGAAATAAAAAACAAGAGAAAATAACAACAAGATTTACACAACATAAAATTTAATATGTTGCCATAGAACTAAAAAAATTAATTAAAATCCAACCACCATAATATATTTTACAAATCAATAAGTTTAAGATAGATTATTTACATTAATACTATGCTAAATGACACTGTGGGCTGATCCCCTGCTTGCCTTAGAAATCTTGATCCATAGATTTTCCAGCTCTGTGTTAGGCCATGTGTACTAGTGGGGCACAGATTTGCACTTAACCTGGATACATTTGTATTTGGGTTTGCACATCGATGCCTTCTGCCTTGTACACTGTCCTCGGCCAGACCCAGAGTTGGTCCCTACACTGTTTAATTACGGTTCTACAGGGGACAGATAACAAACAAATGTTTTTCACAGGATAAGGAGGTCAATTCTGCTTAATCGTATCTTCTGATAATCTAGACAAATTTCTGGATTCCTGACAAGTTGAGATTATGCAGAGTGGACTACTGATTTGCTGAGGACGTGGGGAATTCTACATGGGGAAACAGGAATTATACTCAGACCCGCACAAATGCAAAAGCAAATAGTTTGAACAAGTTTATTAATAAGATCATTTACGCATACTTGTACTTTTCATTGAACATGAGGATAAGTATTGGAAAATGATAATAAATATAACACATGTTTAGTCTCAAAATAAACATAAGAATAAGAGAAATATATACTTAATGGAACCATAACACCTCCCTGCCCTAAAAAAAAATAAAAAATCAACCAATCGAAAACAAGAGCATAGATACTGGCACATTAAATTACATTGGATGCTTTTCACAAAAATATCACCTAATATATCATATACAGTACAGTAAGGTGCTTGTTAAATATTTTAGTTTTAGCAAACAACAGATGAAGTCATAAAATCAACAAAGAATGGAATAAAACCAACATTCATTTAGTTAAGAAGAAAAAAAGTACTTTACATTTATTATCATATTATTATTATTATGTTTGACTCAATGGCAACTTCTGCACATGACAGGAGAGGAATGATGCATTTTAACTCCTTTATGTTTCAAGTTTTTAATTATGATATGTAAAACGCCCAATGCGCATTAGTACACATAAAATCTATTGACGAACAAGTCATTTTGTACATGTCTTTTGATGGAAGTCTCTTATTGAATTTAATCTTAGTTTTAAGTAAGAGTATATACACATACATATATATTTATAGACACGCTGAAGGATGGACAGTTAATGCATTGGGATAAGCAGACTTGCACTTACACACATTCATTAATAGTTGGACTGCTTTACAGTTACGGCTCAATAAATTAGGAGAAATAAAAAGTTGTGTTTTTTCCGGCTTGCGTTAGCTTAACAGCAACTTATTGATAATAATAATATTAAACCAACCTAATAAATTTTACTTTCAGCGACCGATTGAAAATACATTCTTTTTTTAAATTCATGAAATAAGTTTACCTAAAAATTTCTGGTCTAACATAACATTGTATTTTTCAACACTACAAGTACAAGGTCACCTGCTCACTGTTTATTTTAGTTCCAAATCCAAACATCAAACTTCATATATATATAAAAAACTATTTACATTTCTTTTCTTTTTTGTTGTTTATTGACATAGATACAATACAAACAAATTAACAATTACAATGTGCTGTACTATACATAACATTACAATACATTACAATGCACTGATAGTGTTGTGATCGTAATCTTAATAATAGAAATAATAACAATATTGTCAGTAGTAGTCTAGTCGTAGTAGTAGTAGTAGTAGTAGTAGTAGTAGTAGTAGCAGTAGTAGTAGTAATAATAAAAAAGTAATTTCTTATAATAATAATAATCGAACCCATGCCTGCCATGGCATCACCGCCTCACTGTGAACAGAAAAACCAGCCCACAACATCTGAGCTAATACGCTAATCTGCTGCAGAATCAAAGGCCTTTTCGAAGTCTATCAATAAAAGGATACCCGGTTTCTTCATAATTTTTGCATAATTTAATTCATCATAAACTAGTCTAATGCTGTCGCCTGTGAATCTACCTTTCATAAATCCTGATTGGTCATAGTCATACATAAGCATTTGAACGCGATTCCCGGGTATTTGGATTATTTACATTTTGGTAGTTTGTCCCGTCTGTCAGAGGATTCAATGGAAGGTTCCAGTTCCGATCTCCCATAATCACAACGTATCTCTTTCTTTGGAAGTTTCAAGATTATTATATGTATGTTATAAAAAAACCAGCTGATGACCATAGAATGACTCTTGTAAGTATTTACGCACCAAATAGAGACTCAGAGTCATTCTATGGTCATCAACTGTTAAATCGAGGATGATATATAATTCTGTGTTATCTTTAATCTCATTGCGTACCATGTGCGGAAGGCTGTTTTGAAATTATTTACATTTCTTGCTAGCTGTCCTGCTTTGGTCCCTTGGCCTTGATTCCATTACAGACTGCAGATTCACCTATTTTACATTTCTCACAACATTTGTACAAGGCATCTATAACCTTCTGGCATTTCCATTCCTGATAGTCATTCTCTAGAGAGAAAAAAATCAACCCAAAAATGCAAAAATGATTAAAATCAATGAAAGCTGAAAAATGACTTGTGGAAAGTTCAATCACATATAAATGCAAGAACGAAGGCGGGTGGCATTCAGATCCCTCCTAGTTTCACAAAGTTACTATGACAGACAAACACAGAGAGAAGAGACAAACACAGACTGGAAGTGACAGTTGTGTATATCTTAATTGTTGGGTTTTACAACAGATGATAAAAAGTTACTCTTACACAAAGACACTGACACAGAGAGACTGATAACCGACGTTGTGTATCATTCGGCTAATCGCATGACTTAGTCAAAATGGCAATAGTTGTCGTAAAATATAAGGGACAATAAAAATGTTATAACAATACTAAAGCATTTTGATAAAGCAGTAATCATAAATCATAAGTGTGTAGCCCTCATGTCAAGACATCAGAAACTCGGGTTAAATAATTTGGAGATTTTAAAACACAAACATTATTAATTTTAGCATTATAACGGCATAAAACATGAGATTGTGGGTATGAAAGGTAATGTTTTTCCGACTCTTTTAAACTTGAGGCGAGGTGGCCTAGTGGTTAGGACAGCAGACTCTCGTGGCGAAGGTCGTGGGGTCGAATCCTATCACTGCCACTTCGTTGTTTTTCTTGGCCAAGAAACTTTACTCCAATTGCCTCTCTCCACTCAGGTGTAAAAATGGGTACCAGCTTACAGCTGGGGAAGTAATCTGCGATAGACCAGCGTCCTATCCAGAAGGGTGACATATTGTCACTCAGTCCGCTTCACGCTACGGAAACCGGGATAAGCACCGCCTCTATGGGCCTCATGGCTCTAAAGGACTTTACGTTATATATGACTTGGAAACAAATCAAAACCAAACCAAACAAACACACACACACACAAAAATAAATGAGATGCGATCAACCAGTTATTTCTTCATAGAATTAATTCAATTTTTTTTTGGGGGATAAATTCCGATTAAGCGGCAGTTGATATTAACCGAATCCCGATTAAGGCGAGTGGAGTTTGTTTTCTATGTAGTCTATTATATATTTCATATTTACTATTTATTGTGAACATTCAATGTTTTAAATCTGATTCAAAGACGTGTCCTTTCTTGGTGATGACATGTTTTCCTTGAGGCATTTTTTCGTCTATGGATAGTGATTGTGTAAAAATGAGCACCCATTGAAATTGTGGAATGTTTTATTTATCGTCGCTTTTCATAACGAAATGCCATAGGTATGGTCGACATGAATGACATCAAAATGAAGACCTTAAACGCCAGCGGCAAACCAATCAAGTGAATTGATTTTTTAGTATAGTAGCTGTTATCGATTAGATTATATTCTATATTCATTATTATAGGACGTGATTTGTATTTTATGCTTGTGTCCTTGACCTTTGGTGGGAACATTAAAAAACAAAAACACCCCCATTATGTATAAATGATATTGACGTGAAGGATTTTCGTCCCGGGCGGTCACCCATCCATACACTAACCACGATAAACGTTGCTTGATAACAATGCTATTTACTGTTCGGTTATCGACATCCCGCCCAGTTCAGTGCGTCATGTCTGGTTGTATTTCATGATAAATGATAATGTACATTTATATAGCGCTAATTCACGATCATCATCATCATGCTCTAGTCGCTTTACAGTAGCACATTAGCCCCGGGAAAACAAACAAACATCCATTTCAGTACATGTCCGGTTGTATTTCATGCTTGGGCTATTTAAGTGTATCCCAACCTCCTTCGTCCAAATTCATTTCCAGTGGACAGCTGGTGTGTCTGCTTCCACAGGTGACCTTTGGTCAATTTGGTCAGACCAGTGAGTGGACCAGCACGGTTTTTCTTACCCGGTGTCCACACGTCTAGCTATGAGCTGGGCTTTGAGCCGCGCTGCAGCCTTGCGATGATACTGTTTGGATGGATTATAGTTGGAGTGGCCACACGCCAAGCGTCCACCGCGCTGTGGACACCCAATTTACAGTGATAACCGCTCGACCACTGCTTGGTCACAGCGCGGTGATAGCGCGGTCAGGCGTGTGGTCAGACCGTAATGGCTACAGCGGGGCTTAACGCCCAGCTCGCAGCTAGACGTGTGAACACCGGATTAGCCAACGGCTTCGGGCATTTTTGTTTGTTAGTTTTTGTTGTTGTTCTTTTTGTTTCCTTTTGTTTCCTTTTGTTTCATTTTTTTCAATTTGTTTCTTTGTTTGCTTTTTATGTTTTGTTTTGTCGTGATCACTTTTTGAAAATATTATTTTTGCTTGTTCGTTTGTTAGTTTGCTTTGGGCTCTCTGTTCGTTTTCTATTTATTCCTGCTAGTGCTTTATCAAGGCTGTGTCTTTTTGTTTTATCTCTCCAAGTTCCAACATCATATAGACTATATATTGTATGTCACGGAACATGATCATCAAACGGATCAAAATGCCAATGGAGCGAATATTATAAGGATTCTAAAATTTCTGATGTTTATTTGGTCATGACTCCAATTCAATCCAGTTTAATACTATCCCAGCTTCCTTCATTATATAGTAGGGATGATTTGTCTTATTCTTAGTAGCATGGAGGCGAGTTGGCCTAGTGGTTAGGACCGCGGGCTCTCATGGCGAAGTTCGTGAGTTCGAATCCTATCCCAGTCACTTCGTTGTTTTTTTTTGGCCAAGAAACTTTACTCACGCAACCCAGATATTAAATCGGGTACCAGCTTGTAGCTGGGGAAGTAATCTATGATATACCAGCGTTCTATCCAGAAGAGTGACGTATTGTCACTCTGTCCACTTCATTCACGCTACAGAAACCGGGATTACCACCGGCTCTATGAACCCCAATGCTCGAAACGACTTTACTTTTTTTTAGTAGCGTGAGATTGTGCGTGATGTTTTTGATTCTGTTTTCGAAAGCTGTATAATATTTCACAACTTCACCAAAACAAAGGACAAAAAAGACTTCTGGTATTTATAAACGCAAAGAAAAAACAAAAACAAACAAACCAGGGCACACGAGATATTTTGTAATCATTAATCATTTCCGTTTTGTGGAGATGAAGCAGTCCAAAGTTTTGTTGAGATTGAGACTGCGTGTTGTTTATATGTGTATATATTATTATTACATCCGTCCTGTTCGTCCCGTCCCGGTGTCTTTCTAACGTTCCCAAACCTTGTTACTGAAGCACGAGAGATGGGACGTGTCTTCTAGGAGACTGGCTAACAACAAATGGCAAAGGAATTGATGGAGGAAAATTTGATAAAATGTTAACCAATAAATGCGTATTTGTTTATGTTTATCAATATTTATATCGTTTGTCTCGAGACCCGTACGGATGAGTTGAAAGTCGGGGGTTTTGAAATAATGTTATGGACTGGTTGGAATCATGTTTATAATTTGATTATCGAGTCCATTTTATACAACGTAAATCAGCGTAGGGGCCAGCCCTATGTTAAGCCCTGAAGGTTTTTTTTTTTTGTTTTGTTTGTTTTGTTGTCTCCCCCCCCCACCCCCTGGTCATCCTTCTGAAAATGACCCTTGTTGAATTAGTATTAATGCAATGATGATTTTAAGAATGTTAAACATTAATTGTTAAGCCCTGACAGGTGACATTTACAATGTATGTAAATCCAAATTGTGTTAATTAGGACAACATAACTCATTACTTACCACGTGACTAGAAAGATTGTGCATCATTGATATAAGACAAGCAGGTGATGATCCCACCGCGTCCAGACTCATTCTCACGTCAACCAGGGCCCTGTTAGTATAATGTAAAATCGTATCTTGTTCTCTTTCAAGTCATGGGGCGATAGTGAAGCCAATGTAAATATTGGCGTTGAAGATGCTCAAGTTGTTTTTATCCGTCTTTTTCGCGTGTCCCACCTTATGGTTGTGGAGAGGTTTGTGTGAACTCATGATTTAGAAGGCTATATAAAAAAGGTGCAATCATAATATTGGGCAGGCTTTTAATGAAGATCCAGACAAAGTGGTCTCAAGGGCCTCCTGATAAGGGACCTTGAGGTGGCAGCCCCACCACTAATCTAGGGTACTGTTTATAATTGCCTGCATACCCTAAATGAAAAAAAATAAAAATAGAAGACGACTTTAAGTAAGCCCGACATTAGGATTAATTGACCGATTTTTCCGTCTACTATTTCCTTGTTAGAAATCCCGACATGCGACTCAATGTGTCTGGTCCTGAGACATCCAGCACCGACAGCAAACGTTGATTTATTTCCATTCGACCCCCGTCCGTCCGGAAAGACACAATTATATTGGAGACGGTCTTCGGGTCTTTGTCGTCTGTGGGTTATTGTTGGGATGTATTGGTGTCTTGGAGAGACCGTGTGGAATGTGAGGGGAAAGGGGGAGGGGGGGGGGGAGAGAGAGAGAGAGAGAGAGAGAGAGAGAGAGAGAGAGAGAGAGAGAGAGAGATAGATATATAGAGAGAGAGAGA
>JARFNW010131124.1:0-11392 GCA_031763155.1 Dirona albolineata | reverse complement strand
GAGAGAGAGAGAGAGAGAGAGAGAGAGAGAGAGAGAGAGAGAGAGAGAGAGAGAGAGAGAGATCTGGGATGTATGAGACATGTAGACGGATATATATGGTGGATACTCACAGTTATAATGAAGGTCGACATTTTATGTAGATGGTTAGATTTAGATAGATTTATAACATGTAGATGGATAAGTGGATATGTATGTAGATATACGTAAATATATAGAGGAAAGTAAAAGAAATACAAGAGGAGAATACCAATTTGAGGTACCTACAAAGAGAACTGCTACCCGTGCCTAGTTAGGTAGTATTAATGTTCAGAATAATAAGATCCAGCTTGGTTGACAGTTTAATCTTGTTATTAAAAGACGCCGTCATATCTTTATTAGAAGTAATAAGTAGACCCGCACACATCTCACAATAATTAATGTTGAGTTTCGGCACCAGATGGATGAGTCTATGGACTTTTAATTTTATATGGTTGGTTCTTTTCCTATGCAACTGTATAGTATGTTGCAATAATAATAATATTATTATGGCCAGGAAAAGTCATGTTGCAAATTCTTCATCACAGTATGATTTTTGGAGTAATATCACAGACAACTCCTCCCACCTCATTTTCAGATATTGATGGACTTTATCTACTACTAAACGCCCACCCAACAACTCTAGACGGATTTAAAATTAAAACACAGTAATAATACTTCAGCACCACCATTAACCACATTATCAAGACGCATTTTCTTACCACTACCCCCCCCCCCCCCCCCGAATATGTCTAGTCTGTACTCTCCTAGTGGAAATATGTCTCAATTATTGTATCGTTGTGCTTTTGCACCACTCATCACTTTCCTTTTAGTTTTATCCTTCCTCAAAACTCAAAGATGCTACATCCGTTCGTATTTAGCGAATTAGAATGTAGTAGTAGTAGAATAAGACTATTTTCCTAGGGGTGTTTTTTTATCATGGACGTCATTTTATCCTCACAAACTTGATAACCTACCAAAACTACATCAGATACAACTGACCCTGGGTAGGCCGATTTCGTTGAGGCAGTGGAAAAGGTCGATGTAGACGAAAATACACGCAAAAAACACACAAATAAAAACAACAAAACATTGGCAACTGCATTAAGTCTATTTCACTATGTCAGCATGTTGGTTGTTTATCTTTAGGGGTGTGTTTTTGTGTTTTTTCTCCAGGTAACGATGGTGATAATTCAAAGAAATTGAATCCCGCCATGATTGGCTTTTGTAGAGGCAGAGGCCACAGTACTTGACTGGTCTTATTCTTTTACACGATCTAAAAATGTAATATATCGAAATAAAAAAATAAATGTTTTTTTGTTTTTTGAATCGCAGTGATTATTCCCAACCGCGAAAACCGGAACTTCCATGTCCATATAAGGTGTTGACCAAATATGGTACTGGGCTTTCCGGGGTGAGGTTGGAATAGGGTATAAATATTAAGTCCAAAAGTTATTCATTACTCATTTTCTTCAACCATTCCTGTACATTATAAGGAAGTTAGTTAAAATTGAAAATGGTAATGGTGTTAACATGATATTAATAATGATGTTGTTTCCAACACGGTTGGGAATAATAAAAAGTAGTATTCCCAACAAGGTTGGGAATAACGACAGCCTTTTTTAATATACTATATGCTAGTAGTTTGTTCCAGCAGAAAGGTTATACTACCTGATTTCTAGGTTGAGAGAAAAAAAGATTTAATTGATTCTATCAGTATCAGCACTACTATAATCCCAAAAGGGCTGAACACAAAGCTTTTTCCTAAGTCTATAAAAACTAACACATAGTTTTATTTAGAATGTATGGGCAATAATGATATGGTCATAAACTAATTCATCTAATCTCATGATCTTCTTGTACTCTTTACCTGGTCTAAAGGTGAATGTTTGTGGCTGAATGTGTTTGTAAAATGTATTCACCTGATGTAACCAAATGACCAATTGCCTTCAGGAACAGTAAACATGAATTATTATTATTATCATTATATCATTATTATCATCATCATTATTATTCTGGGGAAGTAATCTGCGATAGACCATTAATAAATCCACGTTAATACTAATACTAATACTTTTAGATCTTTTCTACAATTTCCTTACTCTAGTTGGCTCTCAACTGTCACATTATTGCGGCTCAATGTTTTTCACAAAATGCGTCATTGCATCTTGTTTTTTCTTGAGCGTTTTCTATTCCTTCCATTTTGTATTCACAACATGGTGCTTTTCCAGTCCTCAAGGGCTTGTTTTTTTCAAACCAAGGTTCACTATCATATGGAGCATGACATACATCACAAACAATAAATAGAAGCAAATAAATAAATAAATAAATAACAAACTCTCCTTTTCAATGCAAAAAAAAAATTATGAAGGGTTTTTATTTACTTTTCAGGTAGTATTTGTCTATAACAACAATAAATAAACTAACATAAATGCATATATACCTTACCAGGAATAAAAGACAGCAACAGCTAAACTGATACACAAGAACACATTTATGAGGGAAGGAGTAAAAAGGAAAAAGAGAGTGGCAAAGAAGAAGGTGTGGGTGTATCAGAGAAAACATAAGGGGTAAATATTCACCTATAGCATAGAGTTGCAACATACAGATTTAATGTTAAAGTACCTCTTTTCACACAGGTACCACTTAGATGATGAATGATATACCCAAAGGTCACGCATCACTTATACATTCCAAAAGAATCAACACATTTTTTACAAGCTTCTTCCCTAAATTGTTTCAATTTGGAAAATTTTAACCACCCTCCTTAACTCTTGTTACATGCATTTTATTTCCATACAGTAATAGCTACCTGAATGAAGTTGAGGTTTAAGAGTCACAGGACATGCAAAATACATTATGGTTACTTGTGATGCATATTTGACAAACTTTTCTGTAAATTTACACATTGGCTTCTGGTTGTTAAAAAAGTTCTAAACGATTCAATTTCACGCCCCATCTCACAAATGAAATATACACACATTCCCTCTCAGGTCATAATCATCTCAGGAGTAAAAACATCACAGCATTGCACAATGACTTGCATCACTTGAGGGTTACTTACTCACAAGTTATACAAAAATTATCTCATATTGAGCTCAGCAACATCTAAACGAAAGCATGGCGGCAGTGGCAGTTTCCTCTTAATAATTGTTTAGTATATGCATGCAATTTCTCTACAACAATGCAAAATCAGAGACGTAAGGTAGTGATTTGCTCTTTAAAGCACTCAGCATTTAACAAATATCTATACATGATCTACGATTATAGAAATTTGTGAACAAAATTTTTAGACTATTAAAAAGTGGCAATAATTATATCATTGTAATGCCATGTCAGATGCGTATATCTGACGTCCATTATAAAGATAAAGGGTCTTCTGAAGATGGCATTTCCATTCGGAATTAAAAGCTTTTCATAAACTAAAGTACATGAGATCCAACATTCCACTTAAATGTGATCAAGGACTTCAAATAGCACATCCAGGAGTGGCTCCATATTTTCAGGAGATATATATATATATATATATATATATCTTTTGTACCATTTACAGTTTTAGCAACAACATCTGAAAAAAATTATTGTGCTTTACAAATTACTCAAGCTGGCAAAACTCAATTCCTTTATCACATTCCACCATCAATTCAGAAGTAAAAAGTTGGCATTTGAGCACCTGTGTTTTATAAAGCATTATAAGTGCATCATATGCACTCTTGGAGCATTGCATAATCACTAGAATAATTTGCTTATTTGAACATTGTCAAAGATTGAATAGAAGTCATTCAAAAATAAACGCAAAGCGGCATTTCTTTGTTGACATCAGCATAATTATCCAGAGCTGTTATTGTGGAGAATATATAACGTAAACTTAAAGGCTATGGTTCTATTCACTCCTGGAGTACATAAATACGATCTTGTCCAAAATCATTTTAAAAACATCCCTAATGGGCTTGTCTAGCAAATGCTAATTGTTTCTCCCACAAACCTTGAACTAGTGACAAGAGTGGTGGGAACATGAGATGGTACAAACAGATAACAGGTAAATAACATAAATCAGCTTGCAAAACTGCAATGGTATGTGGTACATAATCAATTTGAAAAATCCATAAATCACACAAAGTCCGATATAATGTGATCTCGGTATAAGCATTCCGAATACACACAGTGGATATATTAATTAAAACACCCCCCCCCCCCCCTCCCCAAAAAATACAATTATTTCTCTCAGCATTAATTTTCATTTCAACATCCTTTCAAAAATGACAATTGTGCTTATACCACTTCATAGACACAAACAGGAACCATGTCAAACATCTGAATGAGCACTTAAACTTGGTGCCCCATGCAAAGTGACTATACCACAACCATTCTCTTGTTGGCACAATGAAACATATGAAATGACAATGAGAGATGTTCCCAATTCACAAAATCCTAGGGAGTTACCGTTTTTAAAAGACATGAGACCCTCAAAATAAACATTAATGGGATGGGGAGAAGGCTGAATTATATTATGCAACTTCTTTTCTTTTCTGAGTTTAACACCTTTTCATATGCTGAAAGGTCATATCATCAAAGGCAACATCTCCTGTTTAAAGTACTTAAACTTTAAATGCATCAGATAACAAAAATTAATCTGGTTGATTTTTAAATGATGCAATTAAAGTTCCTCACAATACCATAAATGCCAGAAGACAAGTTCCTCTTATTCTTTGCCATTCCATTCTCAGGATGGAAAGACAAACAGTTGGCACAATTTATTCATTGACTTCTTACCAAGTAGGAAAAAAAACCCCTTTTAATTAAAACCTCCAACATGTATAGAATAACCAACAAATTTTATGCAAAGTGTGCCTTGGAAATAAAAAATACACTAAAATAGTGAACCACAGCAAAATGACTACGTCCCCTTTATAATCTAAGCAATCTATTGGCTAAAACAAAGCAATTAACCCCCACGTTTGCATCGTCAAGTGATACTATAAATGAAAAATATATTCTGGAAAGAATGTAATAGGACATCCCATTGATATAAGAAAATTCGTGAAGATGGAGTAAAACTACATGGTGTGTACTCTCTGTCTTAAAGTCGAGGAGCATGGAAGATCAAGAATCACTCAGTTTTTCCTCCAAGAACTCTTTCACTAGTTTCATCTCCTGGCAGGACGGAAGGGGAAAAAGGAAATAAACAAATCAATAAGTTGTCTGGAACAAAGTATCACCATTGTGTGTAAGTACTGCGACGGGTAAATGGTTAGCCTGAACTAATAGCTTTTCATTTGTTTCTTCACTGTTATCCATTCTGGCACTGGCCAACCAGTTTTATTACATTTTTTTTACAGCTTAGAGTAAGAAAATTATATTTTCTAGGTCAACATTTCAGCCTTCGTCACATAACAAACAAACAAAACAAAACATAATGTATCACAAGGTGACGGAGAAAGAAAAAAAAGAGAGTTAAATATCATATAAGTTCAATACCCTATCCACTTTCAAGAGTTTAATACTATATATGTTAAATCAATCCCCCATTCACTTTCGAGACTTTTAATATTATATAAGTTAACTCAAGAGGTTAATACTCTATAAGTTAACACAATACCCCATTCACTTTCAAGTTCAATGTGTAGAAATAAGAACAAATGTCCCTCTATTTAAAAAAAAGACACAGTCAAAGTTTCTATATTCTAAACATTCAACACTGACATCATAAAACATGTTCCACAATATAAATTTGTAATCATAGGAAAAAAAAAGAAGAAAAAAAAAGATAAAATAAGAGGCAGACTCTACCTCAGGGCATGAGCTGTGTCCCATCCCACTGTAAGACTTGAACTGTGCATTTGGGTTGAACTTTTGGATGATTCCGCTGGTGGTCTGTCCCCACAAGTATGGAACAACGGGGTCACTTTGCCCGTGGCACTGCAACACTGGTATATTTGTGTTGTATTTTGTAGTCTGGGGACAAGAATGGTGCCCATTGCCATTAGCCATGACCAATAAAAACAGTTCTTTATGCATTGCATATAAAAAAAATGAAATTAAGGCGAAAAAAATGAATACAACTGACTAGACTAAAGACAATTTGTTAACTGTGTGCCAATCATGACAACATCACTTGACAGTATTTTAGACTTGCCATTTGACATTATGGAACTGTAGGCCTACATCAAGAAAAAGGAAAAACCAGTGTGGTCGAAATTCATACTTTATACAATATTCATAAATTACCCCTGATGTCCCTAATTTAATAAATGACATTAACATTGTTTCCCTCAACAACATTGTGCAGACAAAGTCAAATCAACATTTCAACTTGAGCGGTTGAAATAAAAAATGTTACTCAACACATCACAATATGCTGCCGACAGCAGTTCCATAACTGATATTATAAACTGTAACTATGATTGTATGCTAAAATTGAGGTTTTAAAATGTCATTAGAATATAATACAAAGAAAATATCACATCATTTTATCAAAAAATTCTCCTAATGAAAACTAAATAGTAATCCGACATAACCAGTCACTGCTAAAAGTATCAGATAAATAAACACGTCAGTGAATTGCCCAGTGGTGAGTAGGGGCTGTCCACGTCACCCTTCAGGTGGTAATTACCATGATGCCCTCTACTATAGCATCTGCTAGCCATAAATTTATTGCGATTGAACCTTCACTTCATTTCTATGCAGGCAGAAGGCCAGTTTCTAACAAGTATGAAAATCTGGTCTGGCCAGGTATTTGAAATGAGATTGAGTGTCGGATAAGTAGTGGCCATTATACCCATTTGTTCCCGCAATATGCTGTCTGAGTAGGAAAAGTGAATATATAAGGTCTTAATTTGTATTCATTGTCAACTAGAGTGTACTTATCTAAATCTGTCACTTTGGAGGAGCAACGCATGGGAAACAATCCTCCATTTTGTTATTTCAATACACTCACACTAGCATCTGTGAAATATTTGTTGAGAGGCATCCACGAGCTGAGGATGACAGCACCTCCAATTTTGCTGTTGGTGCCAAAAGCGGTGTAAAGAGCCACAGAGCCTCCCTGAGAGAAACCACCAATGAATACTCTCTCTGCAGGAATGCCAGAACTGACCTCTTTTGCTATTAGGTTTTGTACTGAAAATAGTGCAGAAGGATGGAATGAATGGGGTGATAAGAAATGTTGGAAACTTAGTTCTTTACTTTACTTCTCATTTTATCAAAGGAGACCTTGCTAGCAGCACCCTCTAACCACCTCTGGAGTGAAAGAAAAGACTCAGGAAAAGAAAAAGAGAAGCCAAAGAGGAGGAGGAGGAAGAAGAGGAAGAAGAGGAAGAAGAAGAAGAAGAAGAAGAAGAAGAAGAAGAAGAAGAAGATGAAAAAGAAGAAAAGATGGGGAACAACAATATTTAAAAATAGAATAATATCATAAGTAACGGAATAGGCAGCATTTCTGTGTAAAACTTCATTCGTAAAATAAGCGCTTCTCTTCTTAAAAAAGACTAAACTTACAATCTTTCGCTGCCTCTTTAATTCCATGCTCATCTTCTGGGCTGTTAGGACTCAACCCTTTGATGTCAAACCTGAATCATTGCAATGAGTAAATGGAAATAAATAAATAAAACCAAAACAACTGATACATTTCTAATATTTCTTTTCTTTAAGCAGGATTTCTCCCCAAACATTTCACATTACTTACAAGGCCATAATAAATAAAACAAAATCTAAAATATAATTATGGTAATCATTAACCCTGTGTAAACTGAGCTTGTATCACCAACCCAAAAATAAATACCACTTGCATAATACTATGTGGTGTAGATAAAAAAAAACTTGAGTGAGATCAATGGATTTCCAAGCTATCATGTTCAAAAGGCAAGCACCAAAATCTTGAGCTATCAATTGTTTGGGTTAAGTCCCTTTTGGTGCACCTGCCTAAAACTCAATTGTCATCTATCTGACATAAATAAAGGGTTATGACAAAACAACCGTCTTTTTCTATCATATCTGAAGGTTTTCTGCATACAATGCAATTATTAATGATAATAATAATATTTCAAACAATATTAATTGACTTGAAAAACAACTCCCTGAGAGCTCTTTTCTCTTGAAGCTTCTTTTCCATCTAAAGGTTATCCAAATTCAGTTTCATTATTAACAATAATTCAAACAGTATTAATTAACTCTGTCCAAACAGCCATGCTGAGTGACACCACAATGATTGCCTATGCCATTAGACTGTTGTGAGTGTGGCTGACTCACTCAATATATGTCTTTTTTAAAAATTACTTTTCTGTCAATCACTTTTTCTACATTCACACAAATTTCCTCTGACACAGATGTTATTATCATATTATTCTTTTTAGGATATAACACACAAAACCATTGACACACTTTTTAAGAAAACGCTGGCATGGGCAAGAATAAAATATGGATGAAATCAGTTAATCAACTTACCATGAAGGCATATGCACACCAGCATTCAGAGAGACTGGTTTTGATGTCCTGAAAATATAAAGGTCCATTGTTTTGATTTCTTTTTTCTTATTTACATAACAAAGAAGGCTTGTGTGGGTGGGTGTATGTGCGTGCGTGTGTTAAAGAGGAGGATGTGATACTGTGACACTTTGACTGATGGTCTATTACCAGCACACTGGAACACCTGTATGATCAACTGGCGCTTAAAAAATCATGCATATTGATAATCAAAAAGTTCCACTAGGGTGAAATAAGGATCAATGCGTCAGTGGCTTGATACACCGCTGGGTTGTCACGGAAGGACCGAAATTCATTATTGAAAAAAGACCCCCCCCCCCCCCCCCCTTCAAAATGAATAAAAAACTATTCTGTAACTAGTAACATGATCACAATATTATGATAAAAATTATAAAAATATTAATCATAACTTCATAACAAGCCCAAAATGGGAATTAAAAGGATACTTACGCATGAGGACAAACACATCGTATATTTTTAAAAGATAAATCTTTCAACAGTTCAGCCCATCCATGACTGAAAGAGAAGAAGAATTATATTTTTATTTTTTATGATCAATTCCTGGCATGAACACAAATCCTCACAACCTAACACGATGCCTTAGGGTGGTACATGCTAAAATCAATATCACTGATTGGCATGTACATAAATACACCCCACCGCCTTTGCTAACATACACTTAATAGAAAATATAATACACAACAATAAAAATGAAAGAAAATCAAATCAGAATTTCTGTAGTGTTATTCACATTTCATTTATCCCTTGGTTGGTCACGACAAAGTCAGTTCAGCCAGTTCATTGATCCAATGAACATAATATAATAAACTTTGACATGGATAGAAATGACAAATATTTTTTACCCTAAAATAAATGTTTGACCACAATAAACCAAGATGCCTTGGAATAAAAACTGTTAAAAAACAAGACTTCATTTAAACTTTGATGTTGAGTTTTTTGAATGAAAACTTTAAAAAATAAATGGGAATATAATGTTTGAAAATGAATTCAAATCACACATTGAGATATATGTGAGTAAGTGGTATAATATGACATTTCAAAGTAGTACACAAGCCTACGTGCTACTACTCTTTTTCAACATTATAATTGTCAGGATTAAAGATGGAACCTGTTAATCTTTAAATAATACTTTATTTGGTTTTACTGACATGGTACTCTTCAAACATGATACAAAATTACAAATCACTTGAATCCTAAGAAACCAAGTTTTCATCAAAGCCATTGATTTCAGTTTTATCATAATCAATGGAAACAAATTATATCCCAAAAAAATTGTTTAAAATTAATAATTAGTTCAAAACAAAGTCAAAAATAGCGCAAGCTTTGAGCAATCAACATGTGTGACATGTAATATTACAAAGCACCACAGAATGTACAAGATAGAACATTTTACAACAAGAAGCTTAACACAAGGAATACAAGATTCCAGACCTGGGATCTTAAACAAAAAATCACATCCAACATACCCAGTGTCGCCAAGCCCATGTAGAAAAATGAGCTGAAAAAAAGAAGAAAGAATGAGTATAATTAAGTTTAAATGATAAACAATTCATATTAAATTCATTTTAATGCACACATTAAATAACCTCATTATCAATTGATAGATTACACTTTCACAGCGCGCCGACTGTGGTTAAATATCTAACAAAGTGAAACAGAAGAACCTTGTCTGCACTTTCCTAACAATACAAGTTAAAAGAAGGCATATCAAAATATGTCTTTACTTGTATTGTTCATCAGTATTCAATTTGAGGGGCGGGGTTGGGGCATATGGGCAGAACATAGGACACAGAGGTGGAGATGGTGAAGATATTTTGTTAAACAACATGAGATACCATCAACAACTAGTATCGACAGCAGCAATGGTAGTAGTGTAGTAGTAGTACTAGAAGTAGTGGGAGGGGGATGGGGATGGAGAAGTGCGAGGAAGGAAATGAGGGAAAATATAAATAAAAAGAAGACGATGAACACAAAACACAAGGGGAAACAAATCAAAAACAGCATGAAGAGAAAAGCAAAACACAAACGTGACGAAGAAAAATAGCAAGATGAAAAACAGGACGGAAAGTGAGAGGGTGTGTGTGTGTGATTGTGAAGAGATACAGTTGTATTGTAGTAGATTTTAATAAAGTCAACTCAAGACCTCGTTAATAAGAGGGAAAGTGAGACAACGGTTGCCTGACCACAATGATTATGTGGTTCGGCATTCCCTCTGAACTGGCCTCTAACCTAAATGCGTTCTTCCTGAGTGCTGCACAGAGGACCGCTGGCTTTTTTTAAAAAAAGAGCCATGGGACACGAGAAGGACAGAGCGCGAGGGACAATCGGTACAAATCAATACTGCCTGATGCCAGTCAGCATCGCCGCCTGCCCGTCGGATTACATATCCTATCAACGTGGAATGGCTTTTAAGTGGAGAAGAATGGCCTTTTATTACGGATTGTAGAGAGTCGTCGCTTGGGGGCGGACCGTGGTGAACCACTGGATGCGTCAAAGTCTTATACCCCGAGACCTAAAACTTAAAAACAATTCGAGTGGTAATGTGGGCTGAACTGGACAGAACATCCCCCCCCCCCGTTTCCAAACTCCTGTTCTACTTCTATCTCAATATCATTGCTATGTACTAGTGTGACAAAGTGCGGGACTGGTGCAGAATAAAATGAACACAGTGAGGTAGAGTTGACTTTGATTTATCGAAATCTCTATTTTAAAAAATAACAATTGACAACAGAATAACATCCCGATTTGAGGCCAGCATAATGAAAATAAAGCGATGTTGGTGAGGTGAGGTGTGGTTGTGTGTGCGCGTGTGTGTGTGTGTGTGTGTGTGTGTGTGTGTGAGAGAGAGAGAGAGAGAGAGAGAGAGAGAGAGAGAGAG
>JARFNW010131112.1:0-11647 GCA_031763155.1 Dirona albolineata | reverse complement strand
GTGTTGAAGACCAATAACTGTCGTCTAACATGTAAAACTGAGATATCAACATCTTTTCAAGAGCTTACAAACCTAATTCCGCCATCGTAAACTAGCATGTCCATATCAATGAAAGGCTCGGTTGGGTATAATATCAGCCAGTTAGTGGTTGTTGTAACAAAACAAGGGATTAGACTAGGACTACTAACTTACACAGAGTATTTCAGAGTATTTCAAATTTTAGTTGCAAAAAAGATACAGATATTAGTAAATGCAGCAGGTTTGATACAATTCATTCGTAGACAGATAGGTTGGACATGAGATGAACTTGAATGCAAGAGTTAGTATGGATATATATATATATATTATAGACAGAGAGAGAGAGACTTATGAGTTATCTTTGAAGGTATTTGAAAGAAGCGTTCAAACGAGGCAACTGGCCGAGCTAAAAACAAAAAATCAAAATACCGATAAATGTCAGGGGCTTCCTTGAAGACCTCAGTAATATCTGTTCCTTCCGTACTGACGAGATCTACGACAGGAGCTAGGGGAAGACCTATGCTGTTGTTGGTGCCTAGACCTAGACCTAGACCTAGAAGAATATCGGTAGGGCTGACCTCTCTGCCTACTCCTGCTTCTGATGTAGTTGTCTCGGCCGGCGTACCTTGTAACCTGTTTGGTCCTGCTTCACAACAACACAACACATCCATCAAAAAGGGGGGAAAATAGTCACACACACAATATATATACATATATACATATACACAAAACAAAAACAATAAAAAAATAACAAAAAAGAAAAAAAATAACAAAAAAGAAAAATAGACACATACACACACACACACAAAAAAAAAGGAATAACACAAGGTGGAAGATGGGAAAGAAAAAAATAAAATACAATACGATAAAAAAAAAAAACCAAATAAATTATACAATGGATAGTATGTGCGCAAAACAAAATAAATAGCAAAAAATGATAAACCCATGAAACAACTAAAAAGGTGTCAGATATAATGCCATGATTTGGATAGCGGGTGAACTGAAAAATAAATCAAATGATAATTAATAGTGTAATCCCAAAACAAAACAACAAAATTGTAAAAGGATAACCGCAAAAAATAAATTAAAAAAAATATGAAAAGAAAAAAGAAATAAATTTTTTTAAAATTTATTTATTAAACCACCCGCAAAAAAAACCAAACAACCAACGTGCCGGTGGAAAATCATTTTGAGGTCAAGTTGCTGGGGAAAATCTTCTAACGATCTTGTCCTATTCAGTATGCTTCTTAACTCCCATGGGGAGCATACAGTAGACTAGCCTATTAGGCCGCATCATACTAACATACTGACAATATCTTTCTATCTGCCTGTAACTGGGGACTCATTCACACCAGTCTTCATTCAGTTTCAGAACAGGTTATTGTTCCTAGACGTTTATAATCAACTTCCCACAACTCACTAACTAAATAAGACAGCCCATGACTGTGCACTTAAATAAATCAATAAACGTTGACATGTAAACACCTCAGAATAAGCAACGGTAGATTCAATAGATGGATTCACAACATTTAACTTCACGATGGAAAACTATGGGTAAAACATAATAATAACAATAATAAATCTAAGACAATAACACCAAACACCACATCATTTATCTACTCAGCATTGATAAAAAACATGAAATAGCATTGACATAAAACAATTATCATTTAAAATAATATATTACATAAAATAAATAAAGCTTCCATTTATGGGAAAAGCAGATAAAAGATAGAAAATAAAATAAAATAAAACAATAAAACTTTAGAAGTAAATTAACATCATAAAAGACACACCTAAAACCACATAATAATAATAATAGCACATCAAATATTTATATAAAAAAACCAATAGAAAATTTGACGACATCGACACGCTACCTGGTGATCCGTCGTTTATCCAGGTGACAAGGTGAACCCGTTCTTCTTCTGATTGAAGGTGAACGCGAGTCCCCCCTGGAGTGAGATTCTCTGTGTTTACTATGGCTGGCGTAAGACGAGCTTCGGCTCCGAGAGTGGCTGTAGCTTCGACTGCGAGATCGTGAGTAACTCCGACTCCTGCTCCGACTGTGAGAGGGAGAATGTTTCTTGCCTCGTGTGGAGGCAGACAAGCTCCTTTCTCGAGACGAGTACGACGAGGCTGATGAAGACCGAGAGCTGGATCTCCTATACGACAAAAAAATTTAATAAGAGAATACTATCAGCAATTTCAATCCAAAATAAACATTACAACAACTTTTTAACTTACTCCGACAATTGTGTTATTACAATAATAATAATAATAATAATAATAATAATAATAATAATAATAATAACAATAATGATAATAATAATAATAATAATAATAATAATAATAGTGATGATAATAATAATAATAAATAATATTAACAATAATATACATCTATATAGCGCACATTCACGATCATCATCATGCTCTAAGCACTTTACAGTAGCATATTTGCCCTGGGAAACATTCATGGGAAAGATGCTATATCATAATATATATTAAATTCCTCAATGGGTACCAGCTCACAGATAGGGAAGAAATCGGAGATGGACCAGCGGCAAATGTATCCAGAATATCGACGAGTCATCACTCTGTCCATTTGAAACAAAGGAAAACATGATATATGATATGGGGTCGGTGGCTGAGTGGTTAGGCTGTAGATCCCGGGTTCAAATCCCGGCTGAAGCTGCCGTCCGATGTTGAGTCCTTGGGAATGACTCTTTACACATTTTTTCCCCACTCGACTCGGGTGTGAATGAACGAGTGGCCAGCTACAGGCAGAGAAAGATATTGTCAGTTTGCTAGTTGTCCGGTGTCCTGTCCCTCCATTATATATATATATATATATACACATATTATTTACCTTCGATGTCTGGAGGTGGAGCGAGATCGAGATGAGGATAAAGACCGTGACCGAGAAACCTTGAGGGCCATTTTTGTGAGTGATGACGACCCTGTCAGAGCACCCGATGAGGGGTGGTGGGATACAAGTTGCTGGCTGCTGGTTTTGGAGTTTGACGGTAGACTTGGCCGCGCGCTGACGGCATCTGCTGCTGGCGTTTTCTTACCGTTGACATCGATGGCACTGCCGTTGGAGGGCTTAGTCTTTTCACCGCTATCTAAATTGACGTGTGTTCGTAAAGTAGATCTGAAAATAGGAAACAAGAGTTTAAGAAGATGCTCATGTTATTATATTATGGAAAAAATAAAAATTTGTACGAAGGACAAGTCAAATAATTCCCCTGGACTGACTCCTGACCTGACTCCAGTCTTTTCCCCACAACAACCACATTTTATCCTTTTTTTGTCCTTGAGTTGAGCCCCCAAGTAGAAGTGCCCTGCCCACTTTTTGAGAAAAACGAATGGAGCTGGGCAGCCAGAAAGGAGTGGACCCATTTTCTTCTTTTTTGTTTTTTTTGTTTGTTTGGGTTTGTTTTTTTCCAAACATACATTTTGTCAAAAAGACCAAATCCGAGTTCAGAATTGGATTCCTCATTAAATTTGACTGCAGTTACTACATGATTCGCCCTTAGATTTGTGTTTGTAAAAAAAAAAAAAAAAATTCAATAGAGAACATCCAAGCCAATCCCAATTATGTGAAATTTGTCAGTAATAATGAAATGAACTTTGTAATGAAGAATGAAACGCTAATGTAAAATCAGCCTAACCCACTAAAATAAAAGCCACCAAAAAACCCCAGCATCATCACCCCCTCAATAACATTTCTTTCAATTATTGTCACTAAGGGAGGAGGGCTATTTGTCATGAAACCCCTCATATCTATTTACTAATACTAATATATCTTTCAAATTATAATAAAATAAAACGCATGTGAAATCATTTCTCTGACCTATTGTTCCCATCTGAGTCGCTGTCTGAATCTGACGAGCTGTGCCTCGATTTCTTCTTCTTGTCTTGACTTCTGACAAAAATAAAAACAAAGAAATAAAATAAATATAAGGTCAAGGCGAGTCAAATTCTACAATGTCATCAAGCCATGAATGAATTAGTCGTGACTTAAGTCAAAAGTATTCCAAGTTAAAAAAGCAAATTAAAGAAAAACAAAAAGAAAACAGAAAAAGAAAAGAAAAAAGGAAAACTATTCCAAATTAAAAAAGCAAATTAAGAAAAACAAAAAGAAAACAGAAAAAGAAAAGAAAAAAAGGGAAGAAAAGAAAAAAAGGGAAGAAGAAAAAAGTTAACTAATAAATTGAAACATTTAATCTTTTTTTGCGTCACCTAGATTTATATATTTTTTTAAAATAGCAGTCTTTGAAACCTTGAGATATTTCTTGTAAGATTATAGCTTGCTGTGCTGACTTCTTAAAAACCATAAATTTTTTGACAAAACAGCACAGGCCGTCCTTTATACCCTCAGTCCGTTCATTGCATTCATGTGATGTGATGGATTTATTTCATCCTCTGAATAATTTGGTACAGATTCATACTCCTTCAGGCTTGACAAATGAATTCAAGACTTGAACAACTTTTCTAGGGCTATGGGCGTAGTACTGGAAACCCCAAACTTGAATCCCTCGATTCCAGAGCTTCACATGTTATCAACATCATCGTCATCATCATTACCTTTATGATTATAGCATATGGACAAAGTCTGACACCAACAAAAAGGAGTACCAAAACTTGGACACATAATATAATATAATATTATATATATATACGTTACCATCTTCCAAACACAGGTGCCATGTTGGAAACAAATAACATACACTTAAGAATCACATATTGTTGTCATTGACAGGACTAAAATATTCATACACAGCTTATTTCTAAATAATCAACTTCAATTCAATTTGTTCTTTTATCAATGAGGCTGTGACAGGTTGTCCTGCGACCCACATGATCAAAGACAAAATATTTGTCAACATATTATTGCACATAAATTAAAATCTGATAACCCAGAACTTAATGAATAAGCATGTTAGTTTCATAAAACATTTAAGCATCATTTGTGCCATTTTATAATACGTCACAAGTGTATAACTTGGTTGTCTGATTACTATTTTGTCCACCATCACATGCGCAGCATTTTGAGATAATTTTCTCAGCTGGGAAGTATTTTAATTCGGTCAGCAGTATTTTAGAGAAAAACCTGCCTGACAGTTTTGTGCGATGGCCTGCCCAGCGTAAACAAGAAAACTTCTACGACTATTATAAGATACAATAAGATAAGATATATCTTATTAATCCCAACCAAGAGGGAAATCACAAGAAGGAGAATTCTGTGGATCATTTACTTCTTCATGTTTAATAATATATCATATATTATATGAATTGTATGATGGAAGAATGTGAAAAAAAAAGAAAAGAAGATGCATTTAAATTAAATAAAATGACTTTTCGTGCCGTATTCCATACTAATATTATCATAAGGAAAGCAACCCAACATCAGCAACGACATCAAGTCTTAACATAATAAATGATGTTATGTGACGTATCATGTATGTTATTATTACTTTTTAAACATCTAAAACGTCTTAATTTTAAAAATACCCTGCTTTACTATACTCATGATAAAGACAATAATAATATTACATAATTTAATATAGATGTCATAATCATTTACCTTCTCTGAGATCTGTGCTTCCTTTTCCTGTGCTTTTTAGAGTGAGAACTGTAGAGAGAAAACAGAAAAATGAATGAAATTCAAGCTAAGGTGTGGTAATGTAAAATAAAAAATGGTGCCAATCTGTTTTTTCGTACCACATCAATGCACCACTACATAATATGACCGAAATACCTCAGACTGAATTTGACAAGCAGACAATGGCAGGGTAGTGGGTGTGATGGTGGGTTGTAGGAAATCAAAATAGGTTCAAGAAAAGACAGTAAAACGTACATTCTTGTTGAGGATCAATCAATCTCAGATGACAAAATTCGTTTTTAAAAAAAAGGATTTAACAATACCAAGACCTCCCCCCCCCACTCACTCTTCCCCATCCCAACCCCCCCTAAGAACAAAAACAACCTATGAGTGTGGGGTCACAAAAATACAACCACACACACACACAGACACAGACACAAGCAGACACACGCACATACACACACACATCAAAATCTGTCAATGACTCACGCTATCAGAAAAAAACCCAACAACATAGAAAGTAGAAGCTGACGGATGGACAAACACATAACAGGAATAAAACATTCCGACCCACACACATCTCCCATACACACACACACATCTCCCATCCGTTTGGATTGATTTATATTCTTGAACATAAAGAAGGTGAAAAGAAAGAGAAGCTAGGGTAGATGATGTGGTGGTGTGTGAGGTTTGTCATGTCACTTTCCAAATTGAAAAAGGAAAGAAAGGTTTGTATTAAAAAAACAAAAAAAACAAAAAACAAAAACAAAATCTAAAGAAAGAAAATGAGAACGAGAGACAGAATTCCTAATCTGAGAGGAGGTATTCAGAGCCTGTTTGCTGTTGTTGCATAGAGCAGCATTCGACAGGGGTCGGGTCGGATAAGGGATGCAAAAAAGGAAAAAAGAGATTTCCACAGTTAAAAATAATCAATAATTTAGCAAGAGGAGTATGCAATTGTTGTTCTACTAAAAGACATCCTAGTATATATATATGTATTATATATAATATTGCACACATTCAGACTAGAGGCAGGCAAAAGAGGCAAAACATATTTTGTGCTTGGTAGTAAGTAGCACATGCTAACAACTTAATTTTAATTCATATAATATGTCCCGATCCAAATTTCATTGGTATAAAATATAATATTTCCTAAATATAAAAAAATAAATAAATGGAAAAAAAACCCCCCAAAAACAAAATAAATAAATGTCTGTATCACCATTTAAAAAACTAACCGTAACATTTTTACTTCACTTTACTTTTCGATTAAATTTACACTTGATATAATGAAGTATGTCGTAGACAACAACTCTGAAACTGAACAATAACAACGTTGTTTGACACGTTACATTGTCATCGTCGTCACACCAAATCAGAGTTTTTCATTCATTGGGTCACCAACGAATAATAAGACAGTGTGTGAGACTGAGACTGTGACCAAGGCCTCTGCCGTTTCGTTTCATTCACCGCTGTTATTAAGTGACATCACTATTTGAGAGTTGAAAGCAGTTGAAACCAAATTCAAACTTCTTTTTTGAAAGTGTTATGATGTCATATTATTCATCATCCGCGTGAAATATATAATTTTTAAAAAAATTCGTAAGTAGCTAGACAGCTAGGCATTGGAAATACATAGTCTTGACACAATTTGTTAAATGGGTGGGAGGTGGGTGGTGAGTGGTGGGTATGTGGGTATTTGGTTGTTGTCGGGGAAGGGGGGGGGGGGGAGGGCAAGTATGAGAGGGTTAGGATTCTGTGAGTAAATTAAGCTGTGGGATGGCGGATGGTGGCAGTGAACTAGATAACAACTAGCTGTCAATAGATGCTTTTGTATAGAAACTTAACCAAGAGTATCATCATACGTCATGATGATGATGATGATGATGTTTTGTTATTGATGATGACGATGATGGTGGTGATGAACATATAATAATAATAATAATAATACATATACATAATATAAAAAAAAATGTAATATATACATTATTATTGAATAATTGTGAATTAAGGTTGCTTAATGACAAAGGCATTCATTCATTCCCAGCTTTTCTAAACACCTGATTTGAAAAATAAATTCTTAGCAAAAAAAAAGAAAAAAATAACAACCAAAAAACCCCCATCAGAATTAAAATATTCTGAATTATTATTTTCCCTCTTTCTCTCTCCTAAATTAAAAGCATGAATAAGAAAGAAAAAAAAAGAAGAAAAAAAAAGTATTTGACTTAAAAACAAAGAAGCACAAGAACGAAACAAACACATAATTTCAAATCATGAACAAGGATATTTACATAATTTTGCTCCACTCTTACCTCAAAAACTTGGCTCAAATTTGATAGCACAAATAACGAAAAAAAATAAAAATACAATACATACATTATATAGAGGCAGGAGTGAGCTAATAAAAAAACCAACTGATTTTAAAATCTAACAACAAGCTTTTAAAGTATAATAATAATAATAATAATAATAATAATAATAATAATATCTATAATGGATTGCTGCAGTGTTTGTTTGGACTAATAATACTGGTTGGTATAAATATACATAAATATAATATATTAACATGCAGTTTGAAAAAAAAAATAAAAAAAACCAAACCAATAGTTTTACCTAGAATGTAAGTAGTCGTTTGCCAATCATGTATAAAATGTTTATCTTCAAATCGTAATGTAAAGAAATATGGTAGTAGTACGCCCTACGCAGTCAGTGGTGTACAGAAGTTAAAGCCTTGCAATACAAAAGTGAAGAGGGGAGGGAAGAGGTTAAACTGATCTGGCTATTGAATTGTTATAAAATGTCAAACGTTAGAGACAAGCAGACAGATTAGAAAGAGCAATTTCAATTCCGTCTTCATTTCCAGCCATGCAGTAAGTAAGTATGTGCTTCATTCACAGATAGTTCAGATGTCAAGTCTTAACATTTTACATACATACTTTCCTAGTTTCCTTTGCATGAGTTCCAACACCATGGCAGTACAAATGCTAACTTTTTACTTTTTTTTCTATCAATCTTCATACGTCACATTACTTATATAAGGCATCAATATATAATTAATTAATTTGCAATCCAATTTATCATTGCTTTTTAAATTTCTTTTTTGACCAGAATTTACATTTTCCACTTCATAAAAAAAGAATACACTCAAGATTTTTGTGTAACATACATTAAAAAGAAATTAGCTTCCATTATGTAACTAACTAATCTATCGATATATATCATTATGGTTAGATTAGTAGTGTAGGCCAACCCAGTCACTCAGTTACTGTTTTATATTCACCTCAAATTCCCAAATGTAAAAAAAATCTAATCATTTTGTTAATCATAATACTAAATACAGCAAAAACTCTTGACAAATAAATACTGTCTCAATGATGCGTTTTTTAATATCAATATCAAACGCATTGATTCTTATCATCCGTTTGTTGATCTTACATATCCCATTGATTTTTATAACCAATTTGTGGATTACGGAAAAGCATCGCTTAAAACGTCATCACCTGTTCACTAAGTTTGTACAATGACGAGAGAGAGACGTGTACTATAATAATAATAATGTACATTTTATATATCTAGCGCTTATCCACGATCATCACCATGCTCTAAGCGCTTTACAGTAGCACATTTTCCCTCAGCTTTATCTATATGACGTGGTTCATATTATAATAATTGCACGTTATTCTGTTTGTAATTTATATCCATGAAGACTTTCATAGGTTATTAAAACTTCTACAACAAAAAGAGTACGCAATCTGCTAAATAAAATTGGTAAAAATTATTACAGATTATGATTTAGGGTGTAAGTGTAAGTGTAAGTGTAAGTGTAAGTGACAAATTAAGTGAGGTTTCTATATTATTATCATGGTAAAAGATTTATCTTAGCAGGACATTACCTGTGACAGCAACGTTTAGCTTTCAAAAGCTATTTATTCACAAAGTGAAAAGATGCAGTGAATGGGAAGAAAAATTAAAAACAAGGATTGAGTGGGGAAGGACTAGGAGGAAAACCAAAGGGAGATGTTAATAAAAAGGTTATAAAATATATATACAGGTCATCAGTCAAAATATATATATATATATATATATATACATGTATACGTATACAAACATATAAATGTGATTAGCATACAGACACAGAATGAAAATCAAATGCAAGGCGTGGTTAGAAAAACACAACTAGTTTTGTTTAGTCAGGTACGAAGACCCTAAGATTATTTTTACCATCTGTCTGGCGGCATGGCGTGTTACAGTCTTCAGCTGTCGTTTTCTATTCAACACTGCTGATTTTCTTGTATAAACGCTGGCTTTTTTAATCATTTCTTTTTCTTTTTTTCTTTCTTTCTAGATACACAGAATGTTTAATATTGAAATACAATGAGAACGAGCAAAAAAAAATTATTTGTTTTTAAAGACCATTTTCCGTTTTAAATGCAGATTCTAGGAGGCAGAACAACAACTTCCGAATAACTTTCTTCTTTGTCTTTTACTTTTAGTTTTCAAGTCCAAATACTTGTCAAACATTCTGCTCTTCATTCTAAAAGGTCTGCACCATTTTGAGTTATTCTAAACAACTATCACTACCTCCACATTGTTATTGTTATCATCATCATCATCATCATCATCATCATCATCATCATCATAATCATTATTATCATCATCATCATCATTATTATCATAATTATCATCATCATCATCATCATCATCATCATCATCATAATTATCATTATCACCATCATTGTCAGCAGATCTGTCTTTTTGTATTTATATCTGCGTCTTGTATGCTTTTTGACAAATATCTCGTCTCTTTTGACTCGTACTTTAAGCACAAGTTGCTTCCTTAAGCCAATGCCAAACAGCTGAAGCGTACAATCTTATGCCATGTTAATTTTCATTGTTAACAGCACTGAACATAAAGGCTGACAACACAGGCTAAAATGAAAGCTGATGGGGTGTTAGTGATAGGGTGACCATGATGATGATGATGATGATGATGTTGATGATGATGATGATGATTACGACGACGATGGTGATGGTGGTGATGATGATAATGATGACGACGACGACAGTGATGGTGATGATGATGATGATGATGTTAAAATGTTGATGATAATGATGGTTTATGATGATGATGATGATGATGATGATGATGATGATGATGATGATGACGACGACAGTGATGGTGATGTTAAAATGTTGATGATAATGATATGATGATGACGATGACAACAACTACAACTATGACGATCAGTGGTTAAATTGATAATGGTAACGATGATTGTAATGACGATACAAATTTCAAACATGACACTCATCATAGTAAGGATTAATAAGACAGCACGGGAAATTTATTAATTTTAAATTTTTAACAAAAAAGAAGAAAAAAAAAAAAATAGAAAGAAAGAAAGAGTGGTTAAATATAGCATTAGTATTATCATTTATTAGATACAGCCAGAAAACAAAACTAAGTTAAAAACCCAGTACCAGGTACTTCTATTGTTAGAAGGACGAATGCCATAACACTAGCAAGCAGCAAGCCAATATTTGAAACCAAGCAGAAACTAAGAGGGAAAAAAAAAAGTTAGGAAAAACCCGGGAAAAAAAAACCCAAACCAATAATCCGAGCCACTAACTAGATATATTATAAGTAAGCAAGAAGCAAATAAGTTAAAACGTATTAATATATTATATTATAATCATACATAAACTGAGGTATTTAGTGTCAATACTACTAGTAGCGATACACGAAGAAACAAAGGTAAGTTTGATTATGCTCACCACAGATACAATAGAACTCAAAAACACAAACACCCCACGCACCCCACCCACCCTTCCCACTATAAAAAACAACCATCCCATATTACTCTCTATCTCTCTCTCTCTCTCCTCTCTCTCTCTCTCTCTCTCTCTCACACACACACACTATCTCCCCACCCCAACCTATCACCTCTCTCTCTCTCTCTCTCTCTCTCTCTCTCTCTCTCTCTCTCTCTCTCTCTCTCTCTCTCTCTCTCTCTCTCT
>JARFNW010131101.1:0-11394 GCA_031763155.1 Dirona albolineata | reverse complement strand
ACTACTACTATTACTACTACTACTACTATTACTACTACTACTACTACTACTACTACTACTACTACTACTACTACTACAACCACTACTATTACTATTACTACTGCTACTACTACCACCACCGCCTCATTACTACTATCACAACAACAATTACTTCTACCACAACTACAAATAATACCGCTACATCAT
Organism: Dirona albolineata; assembly: GCA_031763155.1. NCBI lineage: Eukaryota > Metazoa > Mollusca > Gastropoda > Nudibranchia > Dironidae > Dirona > Dirona albolineata. The sequence continues at coordinate 11,208 of JARFNW010131101.1, read as the reverse complement.
TACAAATAGGTTTTATTGGTGACATGACACGTAACCGGAGGACGATGAGCTATTCAACAATTACACAGACACAGATTACATTGATATCGATTTTTGGTTGCATCGGCGGGAATTGAAACATTTTCGTTTATTTTATATCTATTTGTTATTCATAAACGACCTTTTTAACTGCTAAGGTCGATTACACAAACACTACTACGGTAACAGATGATTCACGCGAGCAGTCAGTTGACCATCAAAATAGCGTCAAATTGTGAGTAAAATGCAATGCAGTAATACTCAAAACATGACTTTTATTATAGATAGTCATTGACTTACTGCACACTTGTCTTATCAGGTAACGTGTTGTATGTGTGTACGACCCCTGCGCCGGTAGTTAACTGTTAGCACATGTTAGCACAATTTTATACTTAAAAAATTACATGAATAATACAACGAATCATGCAATGTTGTGAGTATAATTCGCTGCAATCAGGTTGTGCCAAAATGTTCTAACAGGTAGCGAATGGCCTTTGATTAATGTTGGGCTCATTAGGCCGGGCGTCCACTGTCGGTTTTAGTTGCTGTGCATGACGTGACTAGGAGGTTAAAAACTTCTTATAGTTTGTTTGTTTGCGTATCGAGTCCCCTTTATACCGCAATAAGCAGTGTAGGGGCCAGCCATCTTTCAAGCTTTGAAGGGTGCACACGACAAATGGAAGTTAATCCAAATGCCAATGAGTTCTTACACCACTCATCACTAAAGACATGGCTAGAAAGTCTCTGCATCAGGAATTATAGACGAGCAGGTGATGAGCCCACTGCGTCCAAATACCTTTACCAGTAAATTGGACAACTATGTATCATGAGGTCCATGCATTTTACTAATAAACACTTTGCTGTTACCCCAGTGGTTACTACTCAGTTGTATATATGGGTGTGTGAGTGTGGGTGTGTGTGTGTGTATAATATATATATATATTGAGTTTGATGCTTAAGGAGCAAGATTTTACTTTTAATATACATGGTGTCCAATAAAAAGCCATACAATTTCATGCCATAATATTAATAATTTCTCAACCTAGGGGTGTAAATCTTTCAGATTTTGTCTAATTTCAGACCTTTTGCTTTTTACTCAAATGGGCTGAAAGTGTAGTAATGGTCATCCATTCATTTCATTTTTGTTCCAGACTTACTTTGGTCTTGCTGATGTTTTCAGATTTTATTTTTCGTTTGCCATTTACACCCCTGTTACCGCTATAGACATCAACAAGTGCGATATATCATTTTAAAGAAGCAAGTTTAAATGTTTTGTACGTCCCTAATAATTTTAGGACATATTACTGACGATGGAAAATGTAGTGCAGAAATAAAAAGAAGAATTAACATTGCAAAAAATAGTTTCATGAGAATGAATAAACTCCCCACTAGTATTGACATAACAACAGAAACAAGAATACGTCTGGCAAAATGTTATGTATGGTCGACATTTCTACATGCATGTGAGACTCTGAACGCAGAAATAGAGAGGAGAATTGCTGCACTTGAAATGTGGACATATAGGAGAATCCTGCGAATGCCCTGGACGAGGAAAAAGACCAATAATGAAGTGCTGATAGATGTTGGACAGAGGTCACAAAAAATGCTGGTAGGTGTCAAAAACAGACAACTTAAATACTACGGACATGTCAGAAGACACAGATCACTCCAAAAATTGGTGTTGGATGGAAAAATAGAGGCAGACAGAGAAAGTCGTGGATAAATAACAGTGACAACCACCGGCAAAGATGTAAATGAATGCTGCGAGTGCGAGATGGCTCTTGACAGAGAAGAATGTCGAACCATGGCATCCAACCTCTGCAGAGAGACAGAACTTCAGTAAGGTAAGGTAATAATTGATGCTATATTCCAGCCATTAACTGCTGTTTTCAAAAAACGCCTGAGGCGGTAATAGTAATAGACGTTTTCGCAAACTTTCAGTGTCGACCAAAATAGCTTAACTTCTCTCCGGATGTTTCTCTTCAGGTCAGTGAGATTTTGATGTGGGTTTTTCTTACTCAAATCAGGTGTGAATGAGGACCCCATGCAGATGAAAGATATTGTCATTACGTTAGTATGATACTGATACACCTCACTGGATGTTCAACTGCGATCTCCACCGAGAGTTGAGATAGATGAATGACAGAGCCCGTTTGACTGGGGGAGAAATAATGCAAAGCCTGTGAGTCTGTACTTGTGCAGGCACACTGACTATAACTATAACCCCATCTTTATCTTCACCATATTATAATAATACTGGGTGTCCCATAAAAAGCTGTACGATTTCATTCGGCCACCATTTTATTATTTATCGGCCAATTTTAATCATTGTTTCACCAAACTGAAGTAGAAATATGACATTTTTTAACAATACTAAGTATATACCAGGTTTTCCAAAAAAAAGTGTTAGGATTTCAAATATTCATAATTTTAAAAGTAAAGGCAATTAGAATTTCAAACAAAACATGGAATGAAAGAATACTCTTTGCGATTTTATAACCAGCAATCGTGAATAATTTTCATCAAGGGGTAGCAGAATGGCACTGCTTTGTTTCAAACCGTCACAAAGTAAGCTCTTTGAAATTTACGTTCTCTATTTAGGGTATTTCAATACCGCAGACCCCCACCTGACCAGTCAAACTTAGAATAGAAAGAACAAAACAAAAGGAATATGTATCAACTGTGATTGTTTCATAATTCAAATACAACTTTCCTAACATTTATTTCTATATTTAGTATAGTATGTCTACCATCGACATTTCTGACAGCATTCAGCCGCACAGGGTAAGACGAAATTAACAAATCCGTATCAAATTCCAAGTCACCCAAAAATCTTCGAAGAGTGTATTAGGACCTTCATGGGAGTTCATGGGGCGTCTTCGGCTCTGTACTTTGATGATTAAGCCTAAATATTCGCAAGCAATGGCATCCGGTGGTGATAAAGGCAATTCGTTGTTTCCAAAGCAATCGATGACAACGCCCGATACACAAGTATTATTGCGACGCAAGCTTTGCTGAAAGCACACGTAGTCGATTTCTCCCGTCTGGATGCTATTAGAAAAGAGGGTGGTAGACATACCAATTATTGAAATAAATGTTAGAAAATTTATATTTGAATTAAGAAACAATCACTGTTGATACCTATTCCATTTATTTTGCTCTTTCTATTTTGAGTTTGGCTTGCCAGGCGAGGGTCTAAGGTATCCAAATACCCTGCATAGTCAACGTAAATTTCAAAGAGCTTGCTTTGCAATGGTTTGAAACAAAGCAGTGCCATTTTGCTACCGCTTAATGAAATAAATTCACGATTGCTGTATACGAAATCGCAAAGTGTACCCTTTCATTCCATGTTTTGTTTGAAATTCTAATTGCTTTACTTTTAAACTATGATTATTTGAGATCCTAACACTTGTTTTTAAACACCCAGTAATCAAACGCATAATGTGTGCACTATATTTCCTATGGAATTTTTAAAGTCAGCATTTAGACATTTCCATTATGCTTTAATCAAGCAGAGAGAGCTGAGTTCTGTAAATAAATGCGTCACCTGATAGAAATGGAAGTGTACTTGTTACAGAAAATAATTTTTTCTCATGAATCACATTATATCTATTTGTCTGGGCATGTCAACTAACAAGACATTAGGATTTGGGCCAACAAGTAACCACACGAATACGTTACGACTTCCTGTATCCATGGAGAAAGAAGCTGACCATTTGGTGTGCTATTGGGAACAAATGAGTGATCAATAATTTCCTCAAATTGTCAAAAATGAAAACATCGAAACAAAACAGTTGATTTTCAAGCAAGATGGAGCCATGGCGAACAGTGCAAACATATGCATGGATTTCCTGGAATCAGAGTTCGGAGATTGCTTCCTTTCAAGAAGAGCATGTATTATGTGGCCAGTTCACAGACCCAATTTAATTTGTGCAACTATTTTTTTTAAGGGGCTATTTAATAGGACAGGTCTTCAGCAGCCAACCACTTCAAACTCTCACTGACCTGAAGAGAAACGTCCAAAGAGAAGTTAACCTATTTCGGTCGACACAAAAAGTTTGAGAAAACGTCTGATACCGCCTCAGGCTAATGGCTGGAATATAGCATCAATTATTAGGGACGTACAAAAAACTTAAACTTTCTTTTTTTTAATGACATATCGCACTTGTTGATGTCTATAGCGGTTGACAGAGGTGTAAATGACAAACGAACAAAATTATATCTGAAAACATCAGCAAGACTAAAGATAGACTAGTAAGTCTGAAACAAAAATGAAATGAATGTTTGACCACTACTACACTTTCAGCCCATTTGAGGAAAAAGCAAAAGGTCTGAAATTAGACAAAATCTGAAAGATTTACACCTCTAGGTTGAGAAATTATAAAGGCATGAAGTCGTATGGCTTTTTATTGGACACCATGTATATTGAAAGTAAATTTTTGCTCCTTAAGCATCAAACTCAACAAATCTTTCCAACATAAGGGTCATAACTTTTTAGAATCAAACAACCAAAAAACTAAAGAAAAGAAGAGTGAAACTTATTTATTTTTTCTTTTATACTTTAGCACATTATATCAATTTTAGAATGAAGTTTGAAGTCTGCAACACAAGCTTAACTTTCACAACTTTTGTCCCACAAAAACAATTTCATATGTGCACAAGTCAAAATAAAAAATATGAATAGTTACAATTTGATGTGCTTTTTAAAAACTTTTTAATTTTTGTTTTGTTACTTAACCATCACAATTGTTTATAGACATAAAATAAAGAGACGAATTCGTATATCATAGACAAGGGTAAAAAAAAGTCATAAAACTTACAATTTTATCAGTAAGTGGGTTCGAAGAAATAGGATATAAAAAAACTGAAATCTGTTTCACAAAAAGATTATACCAAAACGAAGCAGGTGATGGTGACCCTTTGTATTTTTAGAGAGAAAAAAAAAAGACTTAACGATAAAAACAAATAATTTCACAAACCCAATTACAGCACACATATAAGAAGGCAGTCATGTCCTAATATTTATTTGTCATTATATACAAGGTTTCTAAATTCAAAGTTTAAAAAAAACAGTTCCTTTTTTTTCATCCTTGCCAAGGCATGGTGTTGATTGTGAAGTGTACTGCATTCAAAATTCTGGGTGATTATTGTATTGGATTGAGATGGCATGATTATATCTATAAAGCAACTTAAGGCATATATCTAAAGTTCAAACTGTTAAAAAAGGCAGCACATCTTTTGAATGTGATTAATATTTCAGTTTGGCCTAAGATAATGTTGAGAACAAAGAACAAGTACATTACAAATGAGTAGCCTTTTAAAATGTATAAATATGAAGTACCAAACAATGAAAAACAAAACAAAAATTTAAAAAAATATTAAAAAATCAGTGCTCTATGAATTTTGTATGCAATCAAAACAATTAATAGAATATATACATATTTGCCAACAGGAAAGATAAATCCAAGAGTCAAGATGACCATATATAAGTTTTGTTCTTAAGTCTTCGACAATCATTATCATTATTAGGTTGTTGTCATCTTACCCACCCCCACCAGTAAATACTTCAAATAGTGTAACAGAAAATATTTTCATACCAGCAGTAATAGCATCTGAGACAAACATCTCACTAACACTACCAAACCACACACACACACAATCTAAAGAGTGATAGATGAGCCAGTTGAATGTTTATAAATGAGTATATGGAAATAATCCACTTAGTTTAGGTATTCACAAGCCTGGAATCACAAATAACTTTTAACATTCCTGTCTCAATAATTTCTTTACATCCTGTTTGCCATAGGCTACCACCCTCATTTCTCTAGACCTGAAATATCCCCTTTCTTGTGCTCACTACTGCTCCAAGACAAGATTATATCACATTAAGGTACAAAGATAGAAATAATTATCCAAATAACAGTTGGTTAAAGAAAAGGAGGGGAAATCCATAGACATTAGAAAGTCATGTCTTTTCCTCTTGCATGCAACATCAAAACTCCTGTCTGTTTAAGTTTTAAATCAAATCCACATTTTTTTGCTTTTGATTTAACAAGTTATGGATCCAAAGTATAATGCATTTTCAAACTGTAGCTCCCAAGTTGAAATGAATGAAAATCACATGACAAAACTGAATGAACAGGAAGTAATGAATAGAAACAGGTGCAGCACTTAACATTCTGAGGAACTATCTGGTAATTTAAAGCGTCACCTTTTGAATCAAAATTTTCAATGTTATCAGCACTCTGTAGTTTTGCAAGAGGCAAAAGATTTTCAAAAATAAACAAAATTACATTTAAAAAATGATAATTTTCTTTTACTTTTAGTGTAATAAATGCTCTCTGAAATAATATCTTTTGAAGCATAAAAAGGCCAAAATAATATTCTAATATAACACCAAATGATATCAACACAAAAAAATGTTTCTATACTAACACTACATCATAGAACATTAAATGCTGCACCCTGTAACTGAAAGAACAAAAGCGTTTGTAGCAAATCAACAAATTTGGTTCTGTTTTCAGGATATTGAAGATATCAGGAATAAAATAAAACAACATGCATTCAAAGGTATGGTTGTGTACAAAGAAAACTGCTGTCTCAAATTGAATCCAGCAATTCTTAGTATCATATAAAATGTTCTAAATAACACCTCTTGAAATTTACTGATAACATAAAGGGGAAACAAAAATTGAAAAAAAATGTTAAGTTTACTTCATGAGATTTTCAAATTTACAATAATCAAATAAAACTGCAAATATCATATTTTACAAGGAGAGTAAACTTTTTAAAAACATAGAATGTAATCGAAGCCTTTTACCAATGACTGCATGTTGTTGTTTGATACCTAGGTTGTATTTATATATAGGTATGTATTAAATTATAAAACTCTTTAATCATCAAGTCAAGAGGTAACCATCTCCCATCGCTCAGAGAAATTTGCAAGATGACTTTTTCTTTTTTGTCTTATGTTGAGGGCACAGCACAGCACGGATGGCTTCGTCAAACACACCCTTGAGGCCTTTCTGGGTAAGGGCAGAGCACTCCAAGTACATGACACTGTTGATCTCTTTTGCCATGGCCAAACCCTGGGGGTTTGAGATCGGAGCTAGTTTTTTTTCACGCAGCTTTTCAACAGTCTCTTTGTCATCACGTAAATCCAGCTTGGTGCCAACCAGGATGATAGGTGTATTAGGACAATGGTGATTCACCTCTGGATACCACTAAAATAGACAACAAAAGAAGTCAAATGGGATTAGTTAGTTACAGAGATGCCTATGCTTTTAGTATTCATAACATTTGAGTAACTGCTTGCCTTGATTAAAATCAATGCAGATGTTTGGGAACGGTTTGATGATCCTCTGCAAGCCTTAATATCCTAATCCATATATTTTCCAACTTTACAACTCATTTCAAAAAATCTATGGGATATAAGGCTCCAATCAAGCACAGTGGTTCAGGTAACTATATTGTCAACACTACACAGACTAATTATTGCAGGTAATTTGGCCAACAATTTCAGATACAAAGTGACTCAACAATCTGTATTTGTAAGCAAAATAGTTGCCACATTAAATTCTAAATCCCGACTTAACACTTTGGATGCCACACATACAAATTCATATGATTTACTGCTACCCACCCATTGCCAAAAAAGACATTTGTCTGCATGGCAAACATGCATAATAAACTAGCATCTAAAAAAGTTGCAGACACTGTGTAATTATCAGTGACTTTCCTTTCCTTAGAGAGCTGCTTTGCTTGAATCTGAATTCTTTAATGCTGTTTTAAAAGAGATTTGATGAGAATATTTCTAAATTTATGCCACTTTAATTTTTTTGAACAATTCAAAACGACGAGTGACATCAGTGACAATGATGTAGATAGGGATGTTATTGTTAGTGATGAAGAAGCTGTAATTCGATGACTAGTTTATTGTGTGTCCATCCTAAAAGATTTGTGTTTGTGTTCATGATAGAAGTTACCCAGTACCTATAAATGTTGTTTTTCCATGTTGGTACCAATTTTGTTAGCTGGGGAAAATGGCAATCAAGGGAAATTTTACAGAACTAAAATCAGTTTCGACCAGAGGAAGAAGAAAAAGATGGAGAAAAAGAAGATAAAAATGATAGTTTTATAGTCCTGTACCCATGTACAAGTACAGGATCACAGACTTCACATCATTTATCCCCTAACAGGCCGTGTCGTTCAATGTCCTTCCCAACTTCAACGGGAGTATACAGTACAGTAGCCTGATAGCCTGCATCATACTAAAGAAAACAATAGTATCAGTATCAATGCTTTGAAGTTAATGTGTGAACCAGGTAGAGGAAGAGGGAGAGAGAGAGAACTGGGGGCAGAGGAAGTAAGTGTGTGTGTTAAGTATGAAGTGGTGGCAAAGCATTATTTAGCAGGATAAATGTTCATGACAATAAAATAAAAATTTACCTTTGCTCGCACATTCTCAAAACTTGTGGGGCTGATGAGAGAAAAGCATATAAGGAAAACATCCTGTTGATGAAAAAAAAAGGAATATGAAAAGAGGAGGTATATTCACACCATACCAGAGTGGGGCATTTTATGGACAATATTTTGTTACTGTCAAAATCAATTTGATTAAAGTAGCACACCAGTTTTAATATTTCATCCAGATAGCATCCAGGGGAGCCGGTGGCGCAGTGCCTAAGTCATTCGCCTCTGGTTCAAGAGGTCGCGGGTTCAAATGCTGGTGGAAGCACTAGTTTTTTTCTCAAGACCTCGACCCCACTTTGTGGCACTGCACTGCGACTGATGCCTGGGTTATTGCGGTCTACCCCATGGGCTGAATAAAGGGAATTTTTTATTATTTTTATTATTATCATTATGACTGATTATGAATGCATAATTTTCAAGTAAAACATAACATAAAATAAAACGAGTTTAAAAGTCCACATATGGATGACCAAGTGTATTTCAACATATGTTATAAAGTTAAGGATCCTTTCCAGGGCACCATATAAAAGTAAAATTTAATCTCTTTCTTCTCAACCATATCATAAGATTTAAACAAAGGTATTTAAAAATAGAAGTTAAATCATCTCACTGTTTGAGGGTAGGACAGTGGTCGAAGTCTGTCATAATCTTCCTGTCCTGCAGTATCCCATAGTCCTAAGTTTATGGGTTTGCTGTCAACCATAACATTTGCTGAATAGTTGTCAAAACTGTAAAAAATAATCAAGAATATCATTTGGAAAATAAGACAGCATTTAAAGTATTTTTATGTTTTTATTGTTTTTGCAAACTGGGTCGACTTGATATTAATAAAAGATTGAACCAAAAAATAAAAACAGGCTTAAATTCACACAAGAAATAACATTTTCACATTTTATGAGTTCAAGAAAAGTTCAATGAAATTAGGAACACCATGGTTTTAGTGAATGAATTGAATGATGAATGAATTATAAATTTAGTGTATCCCTTTTTGTGTAATATAAATTAAATATAAGGCAAAGCAAACTAATTTGAATCCAATTGAATTGAAAACTCAATTGGAAGTGGAAGAATCTACAGGTAGATAAACAAATATGGATTTCAAAAATTCACATCAAGTCAAGCATCCAGTGATGCCAACTCCTACATTTCGAAAAGAGTCTGCTTATAATAAAACAGGAAAGGGTCGATAATAAGCATTTAAAAAACGATAACAAAGAAAATAGACTATACATCAAAGACGAGACGAAGAGAGAGATAAAGAGATTCTCATAGGAAATAGGCCTGCTAAAAACCCTCAATTTGCCAGCATTTACGCTGACCATTGTAATGTGTCTTTGATGTCAATGTGTACATCTCTTACCCCATCCCTTAAAATATAAAAGCATTAACCGTCACAACGGTCTCTCTCGCCTTGTATATAAGTATAACAGAATCAATAATGCATTCAGCCCAAGTTATCATAAGACAAGGCATGCAATATTCTATTTGTATTTGATATTGCTTATAAAAGTTTAGAGTGCCATCACTCCCCAACGAAGAAAAGACATTATTATATCGAGTATCATCTTAATATATGTATATATATGGATTGACAGGAAAAACATTCCTTTCCTAGCAACATGGATCAAATTTATTTTTCCAATCAATGATGATTAATCTCAGTAGTTTTAAGCACAAAGCAAGGCAGCAATGGATACCCTGCTTTACCCCAGGACACATGCCTGATGTGAACAGCTTCAACATCAGGGTGACAATTGGAAAATTTTGTCTAATGTGCAACGTTATAAATCATTATATTGAAATACAAACACAAGCTGAAATCCTTGTTTAGCACCAAAGATATTTCAAATCATAATCGGACCAGCAAAAAAAAGTATCTTATGAGTTACTTTCCGAAAAAGCAAAATTTGAGGTTTTAGCAAATGAATTAATAAATGCTAGGTCACTAATAATAAAACAATATAATGGACATGTTGCAATGATTGGGAATTTTTAAAAAAATGAATATATATGTTCCCGGAAACTATGTCTAGCCGATGTCATTCTGCATATATCAAGATCAATAACAGCAGCCTAATAATTACAGGGCAAACCGGCATTGGGGACACCTCTTAACGGGGGAGGGATTTTTTCTATGCATAAGAAAATGATCTCTTCAAATATATAATACTAATTAAGTGGCCTGCAGTGAAAAAAGTAGTTGGATACTCACACTGTTGGGATATATTCTCCTGGGAAGGCATTCGTTGTGTAGCTGATTAGCAGACATGTTTTACCAACAGCCCTGGGGAAAATATTAAAAGTCTCCATGAATATAGATTTCAAGAGAAAAAATATTAAATAAAAAGAGGTTACAATAATATGAAAAGTGAAAATAATAGACATTGCCAAACTTGAAATGTCTAGGAAATCTTCTAAGGAAAGACTTACACTAGCCCAGTGAATTTCATAGTGTTCCCTAGAACCAGTCCAAAGCAGCCGCTAGTTACAAGTTATTCATTTATTAAAGGGAAAACAATGTTTAGATGGATTAAGCCACCATCGAACATTAAAAATTAAAATATATATTATCAAAGTAAAAAGTATGTTAGCGTCGGAAGACTTTGATCAGACAATGTACCAAAAAAACCTCAAGGCTCAAGGTAGAGATGGGGCGAGCGGTTGCGGACGGTTCGTTACCCGCGGACATCTCTGAGGCGAGCGGTAAACGAACGTTTT